>CM072511.1:47093080-47243080 GCA_036898135.1 Oncomelania hupensis | reverse complement strand
AATGTATTCTTTATTATACATGTTTGAACATAATGTTTGTGGAGTGCGTGTGTTTACAACTAGAGGATGTGTATGCTTGTGTGTATTCGTGTAGGTGTGTGCCTGCGTTTGTATGTAGGTGTGTGCCTGCGTGTGTATGTGTATGATTATGAGTTTGAACGCGCGCGTGCGTGCGTGAGTGTATGTGTGTGTTTGTGTGTACATGAGTGCAAACAAATTGGGTTCATTCTATGCAAGTGAAGTGCAAAGCATTTTCCATCAGATAATTGATTTAATTTGAGCTGCACTCAGTTGTCCTCAGTAAGTAAGCTTACAAGTTACATCGTGAATTGATGTGTATGATGCACGCTCTCTCTCTCTCTCTCTCTCTCTCTCTCTCTCTCTCTCTCTCTCTCCTTCATCTCTAATGTGCAAAGTTAATAGATTTTTTTTCTTCTGTACAGCTGACTTCCCACACCACGCCCTACCTAGCTCATATTCTTTCTCGCGTGCGCACACACAATTTAGCAACATATAAACACTATTCACTCTCTCTCTCTCTCTCTCTCTCTCTCTCTCTCTCTCTCTCTCTCTCTCTCTCTCTCTCTCTCTTACTCTCACTCTCCACACTCTCTCTCCCCACACACAAACACTCTCTCTCCCACTCTTTCTTTCTCTCTCTCCCTGCCCCCCTCCCCCCAAAAAAAAAATTAAATAAATCTTCTTCCACCTCTCTGTCTTTCTATCTCTCCCTCCTGCTCTCGCCAACAGTACACACTCACTCACTTTCACACGCTTTCTTTCATTAGGAAGATTGCAGCAATACAAAATTGCGTAGGAAAAAGATATAAATCAAATCATATTGCTTTCCTTTCACATACGTATTAAGATTTCATGCTCACTGACATCTCTCAAAATCTGACATAGATCATTTCAATTCTTTTTGATTTTGGATTGTTTTTATGGTTCTGGAAAATTGTGCCTGTACTAAATCTCTCTCTCTCACACGCACACACGCACACACATACACACACACACACACGACACCTACGTCACTCCACACACACTGGGCCAGGAAGGAAATTCGAAATTAGTAGGCGCTTGTTTTATTGCGCGAAGAAGGAGATGAAGAACAACGAGAACACGAAGAAAAAGAAGAACATTCAAAGTAGCCCATTTTCAAATAAACATGTTTAGCAAAAATTAAGGCGCAATAATGTGATCAGACATTCTTGGATGAAAAGGATTGCCAAGATGCAAATCAAGCTGACGCATCTCAGCCAATGGCAGACCGCCACGTGTAAATGGCTGATATAGGGCTGGCCTCTTGTCGTAGGACTACAAGGTCTGAGCAAGACTTCATCGTTCAGGAACTTCACAACATTGTGAGCTAAAAATCCTTCTGTTGTGAGAAATATATTGAACTCCTCGCTCTAAAACTGTAAACTATACCTTAGAAGCACACTGTTTTCGAGAATTAGTTTTAACTCCCAGTTCTCCCTTAAACAACATTTTCATTCATTTATTTATTCTAGGGTCTGTACACTGATTTTAGACCATCAACAACAACATTACAAAAAATAATTAGTTAATTTAAAAGATGTAACATTAAAATTGTAACTTGAACAACAATGCAGTGAAAAATGGTGTTACACTCGTTCGATGATGGTGTTTTTCTATCAGTATTTGATTCAGCCCCGATGCTTGAAATCCTTATAGGTGTAACTCCGATTCGTTTATTTACGCAGCCTGCTCACTCAGCAACAAGGCAAAGTCTTCGTATGAAGTTTTCAAACTTTATTCAGCGTTCATCAACAACTGCATACAATCACCTTTTCACTCTCAACTTTTTACTTTCTAACTCACTATCAACTATCAACCCCCACACAGAGCATCCATTTTTTTAGTTTTTCTCTCGATCGAGATAACGTCAGAATGTTCCCGATGACGCTTTACCACCAATCAAACTAAAGTTCGTCATCACTGACTTACGTCATACATCTTTCTTCACATTCCAAGAATGTTCTCAAATATTTACATTTATCAGGAATCTTCGATCGACCGTAAACACGCAAATCTAGAGAATTCTCCAATAATATCGACTAACGAAATTTATCAACGTTATACAAAGCTTCTCCTAACAACAATGCAAACTCAAATAAAAGGTAAATACACTCTATTATTGAACACCTTGCAAAGCGAAACGATTAGATCTATCGTGCGCGTTTCAGACATACTATCCTTCGCGTTTCAACGTAACAAATGGATCCTTTCTAAACAATCTCTAAGGAAAGTTTAAAACGTTTCACAATTTATTTATTTATTTTTTTTATTTATATGTCATTTCCATCGAAGTGATAAGACAATAAAGCCACACACACACACACGTACACACACACACATCTGTGAAAACTACACAATGATGATGTGACAAAAACATGCGTGTAAAAGATCCCCACCAGGCAGCGATAGCAAACACACACAACACAAACACACACACAAACATAGACGCCCACACACATAGACACACACATAGTAACACAAACAGAGGTTTACAATCAAACCGCCTCAAAGAAACTGTCCAGGAGAAACAATCAATGCTTTGGCCAAATCAACACATAAATCAAAGCCAACGTTATCCATTGAAGTTAAGGACTTAAAGCTGAACGGCAAATATCCGCGTGTACAGTTGCAATGCATGACTCATACAAAATGTTATTACATAAACAATTCATGTTGTTGCAATATTTAGTTCTTATAGAATTCAAAAATTTCCTGTAGACCATTGTTACATCTGATCTGGATACTCCACGCTGCTTTTCATATTGTTTACTGAAGTCAAACGTTTTCTATATACTGCTCTCCACTAATCGTTGTAATTCCTTAGAAGATAGACTTATTTGTATTGATAACGCATTTACGTTAGCAGCTCCCCTTTTAGCAGCTCGATCAGCGCCCAGTCACTGAAAATAAATCCACAGTGAGAAGGAATCCAACAAAATGTAACCTGATTTTCAATTGTGATTATACTATGAACTGCACATTTTATTTCAAAAATAATGTAAAAATATCACTAATTTGTGAACTAAAGGCCTCTAACACAGACTTCCTATTATATCGTATCCTATTCCGTAACTCGAAAGTCTTTGGGGCCACCACAGATGATCGTTTAACCAGCGGTCTCCATCTTTCTCTGTCATCAGCTCAGTGTCAAGCCAGTCCATTCTCAAATTTTGTCCTCCCATCTCTTTTTCTGTCACCCTCTTCTTTTGCCTCCTTGCACCGTGCCTTGCAGGATGGTCTTTGCAAGGCCTGATGCTCTAATGACGTGGCCATACCATCGGAGTTTCCGTTTCTTCATCACTGTGAGACGTCATCGTGTTGTCCAATGGTCTGTCGGACTTCGTCGTTGGTGATGTGCTGGGTATAGGAAATGCCCAGAAGTCTTTCTGTAGCACCTCATCTCCATGCTTTGTATTCTTCGTTGTAAGGTCCATGTTTCGCAAGCGTATAACTATAAGAAGATTCAGATGACAAGGGAGCGCAACAGCCTTACCTTGGAGTATATAGACTGATGGTCCAGTCTTTCCAAATGGGCTTCAACCTTGTCAGGGCAGCAGTTGTTTGTGCGATCCTGGAAAGAATTTCCTTTCGGGATCCATTGTCTGATACAATGGCTCCTAAATATTTGAAGCTATGCACTGTGTTGAGGGTTTGGTCTTGGCCTTTGATATCCGTGTTGATGCCTTGGTCTTCCCTGCACTTATTTCCATTCCAAAGGCTCTGGAGGTGGTGTCAATACCAGCTATTCAAGTATTTTTTTCCTCTCCAGCCAATCCATCAACGTCATCCGCAAAACGAAGGTTGGAGATTGCTCTACCCACTATGCTGACGGTGCTTTCGTTATCTGCAAGGGCATCTGACATGATGCGCTCCAGGAAGATATTGAAGAGTGTTGGAAAGATTAGGCATCCTTGACGCACGCCGATTGTTGCTCTGAACCAGCTTCGGATGGCGCCGCAACACAGACTTAGAGTCAACACATAAAACGATACTAAATAAGTTAAGTGCCAACTTTATACTTTTGTTTATTGCCATTTAATAGCTATTACATCTGCTGTAAAGCTTGAATATCCGTTTCCAAGAAAATACGCTTCTGTTATCTTTAAATCTGGTATCACGAAACCTGCTCTTGCATCACCATTTTCTAAAACAGAACCATCCGTATATAGTTTTAGTTGGTAATAATATTTTTTTCATTTAAATGAATTCTAGCATCCATAGCTATCATATTTAAGTTATAACTCTTGTGTTCCATAGTATAATGAATATCATAAGTAGCGTTTTCAAGCTCCCATAAAGGAACAGGTGATATTATCTTTTTTCTAGCAGTGCATTCTTCTGTATTATTGTCTTCATGTAGTATATCCCTAGTAAATGTTGCAAAAATCTGAACATATTGTACTGTTTGAGACTGTTTAGGAAAATTACATTACATTACATGATTATTGCTTTAGGTCCAGCGGGCTCTTCCGAGCCAAATCAGGACCGAACAACCCTTGATCCGCACAAAAGATCTGCTGAAACAACCCTAGTGATAAAACTGAAAGCTCTCCACGAGCCAGTCACTTTACAATAAAGACATCCCACGCAGGGGACGCTGAGGCTGTACTCTAATTTATTGAACCCCCATTTACAAAAACAAAATAGAATACAAACATCATTATAAAGTATCAACAAAACACATACATATAAAATGCCTACATTGCTAAATAATAACATCATAGGAAGCCCTAGTGACCACCTGGCAGAAAGCGTCCAATATTCCCAAGCTGATCCAACAGACCTCACACACAAATAAGGAGTCTTGTCCCGGAAGAGTTTTCAAGAAAAAAAGGTAGGTGACTGGTCTATTGAAGAAGAAGATAGTATAGCAGATTGATAGAATAGAGCAGGAATGAGAAAGAACAAATGAGAAAGACAGTGACAGTGGGACTTTAAGCACTAAATTTCCAGAAAGTGGGGATACTATTTATACTGAAACTACCGGCACCCCAAGGGGGTGTTTAGGAAAATGAATATCCGATTTTACTAGTAATTCATCATCGGTAATATTATTTACTGACCTTGCTCTAATTATATATTTAGCACGCGACAAATTTCTTCATTCAATTATGGGGGAAATTCCTGCAATTTCATATGCATCTGTAGTTTTGTGCATGGGGACTGCAAGTGCTAATTTGACAGCCTTGCTATCCAGACTTTGTAACTTATTGAGATATTTTCTTGTGTGCAGAAAAATAAGCCTCATGTCCATATGCTAATTTAGAAAGTATGAGAGCACAAGTTAAATGAACTAATGTCTTTATATCTTGTTCACAGGACTGCTTATTAATTATCTTCATAAAATTATAGCTTTTTACTGCTTTTCGTATTGCATATTGAATATGTATTTTCCAGTGTAACTTAGATTTTAAATATACTCCTAGAAAGTTTACTTCTTAGCAATACTTTAGTTCGTCATTATCAATATTAAAAAAAATTGCAGTAGTTGTATTGGTTCTTGAATATTATTGTATAAAATCATATTTATTATTATTATTATTATTATTATTATTATTATTATTATTATTATTATTATTATTATTATTATTATTATTATTATTATTATTATTATTATTATTAACTAATTAATTAATTAATTAATTAATGTATTTATTTATAAGGCGCACACAAACACACCCACACACACCATGTGTACCGCACAGACACACACACAAATAGTCTAGCAGCAATTAATTTTTTTGTATAATGTCCATTTTGAACCATATAACAATTACTATTATTTATTTCTGTTTGATATAAGTTAGAAATATGTTTTATTTAATATAATGGCGTTTTTTTTTAAATTGAGAAATACATTCATCCAAATAACAGCATATTGCACTAGGTGCACTCTATTACTATTACTAACAGCAGTCGGTAAATCACGAATTAATATATTGAATAAAAAAGGTGATATTATAGACTCCAATGGAATACCCATGCCAGTTTTATAATTAGAAGAATATGAGTTTCCAACTTTTACTTTATAGACCTCCCTGTAAGGAAAGTTTTGATATAGCTATACATATATCCAGAAATTCCAATGTGCTTGAGTTTAAATAATAATCGTAACTGCCCCACTCTATCATAGGCCTTTCGAATGTCGAAAAAATGTTGTTACCGTACTCTTTCTTTTAGCAAACTGTCTCTTGATATGAGTAGTTAACTAAATGATAAGTAGTACGTCTCACAAGTACTGTCAGTGGTATTAGAGAACGCAGAGAATGTCAGTGGAACTGCTCAAGCTTGTAATAAAAACAAAAATAGAGACGAAGAGCGCTTTCCGTTTATGATGTTGTTCACATAAACAAACGTGGGCTAAATATTAGATTATCTTTGACTAGTGTGACTGATTAAAATGCTATTTAGATCAGCTTTGCCCAATACAGTGAGTGTTTTGCATATATAGAACCAGGGATGTCGTTTGGGTCGGATCTTCGGCTTTTAGCCGAAATTTTTATAAAAAAGCCGATAAACTGTCCGTCATGTCGGCTCGCCGAGCCGAAGTTTTCACGGGTGAATCGGCTCGGTTTTGCCCATTTTTGCGATATTCCTGTGCTGTACGCTTGCAGTTTAGGTGAGGATTCGATAATTACTAAATTCTGTTCTGAAAAAGTTGCACTCAGCGAACAGACCAGTATTAGTCATAGCCCGATGTCGTCCATGATAAAATTGACGCCAATAGTAGCCTAATTGAAGCCAGTGACGTACGAAATAAAACGTCACTTTCTCATACAGGCTTTAGCCAGTGCTTGAAAATCATTTTCAAAATGCCGCCGAAAAAGAAATCGAAATTGTTGGCCGGACAAAGTATACTGTGATTGATTGATTGATTGATTGATTGATTGTTGCTTTAGGTCCAGCGGACTCTTCCGAGCCAAATCAGGACCGGACAACCCCCGATCCGCATAAAAGATCTGCTGAAACAACCCTAGTGGGAAAACTGAATGCCCTCCACCGGCCAGTCACTTTACAATAAAGACATCCCACGCAGGGGACGGCTGAGGCTTTACCCCTCTGGGCATCTCTTCACAGTATACTGTGAAGAGATGCCCAGAGGAGCACATCCGTAATGCTAAGCTTCAATTCATCCAAGCGCTGATTGACAACATTCGCAGCAGGTTGGTAGCAGCATCCTCATGTTATGCTAGATGTATAATATTTAATTACACACATTCAGTCTTTTATACATGTAGAAACACCAAAATATTGTGTGTGGATACTTTTATATCCAATGGGGAGAGGGGCTATCCTATGAAAATGTCTTCGAACTTTTGGAATGTTACTAATAATAGTCAATAAGTCATTCCCTAATCGCCGTGTACTTTATTTGTTGTTCAGATTTCCAGATGACGACTTCCTTGCTGCTTTTGGCGTCTTTGGGATGAGGCCCCTTACTGCCCTCAGCGCAAATGAACTGGAGAAGTGGGGAAATGAAGAAATCAAGAAGCTGACAGACCACTTTGGGCAGCTGAAGACGCATTCGTGGACTGAAAAGAACGAGCAGAACGAACAAGTGGAGATGCAGACAACTTCACAGCCCAATCTGGATTCTGCAGCTACTCAGGAAGAGTGGATGAAGTTGAAACCGGTAGTGATGGCTCAGAGATACCCACGGGATAACATGCTTGAGCTCTGGCACCTGATTGGGAAGTTCCATTCAGAAGACTTTCCGAAAATGCTGAAGCTTGGGCATCTTGCACTGACCAGCCCTGTCCACACTGCTGGATGCGAACGAGGGTTTTCAGCACAGAACCTGGTACTGACAACGCCCAGGAACAGACTCACTGCTGAAAATCATGACATGCTGATGAGGGTGAAACTGCACGGGCGCAGCATTGACCTGAATAGAGCTTTGGCTGCCTGGCGTCAGGCTAAACCCAGAAAGCTGTAGGCAAAACAGAAACTCTGACAGTATTGTGGTCTGTCAAGGGACAGTCTAAACCTTTTGTTGTTTTAGTGTGTCTAAAATTTAAGAAAATAAAATTTCTTTTCAAGGTTCTTATTCTACTCTTAAAATCATGTTTTATTACAAAGATATGCATCCACAGAACACATTTAATATATGGAGGTGGAGGGTGCACGTTAACGTAGTGAATCTAGTAAAAAAACTTGTGAGACTGCTTTGGAAGAGAGAGCCGAAACTTTCTGTAAAAAGCCGAAAGTTTCACGGCTGTTTCGGCCAAATCGCCGAAGAAAAAATTTCCTAGCAACATCCCTGAGAACAATTATTTAATTAATCGTGTACATCCGTGTGAATTGTCTTAACTGTATCGTGGTAGGAAGTACCGCTACATTCTATAAAAACGCCATGTAGTGGGATGCATAGTTTTTTTTGCAAGGACGACGAGAAGAGTCTTATAATACTTCAAGCTATAAATCTCTCTATCAAGGAATCGATCCTACTAACAACACCGCACCATTCCTGCTCACTTCAGCTAAGGAAAGGAACCTCCAATGTTGCCATTCCAAATTGGAGAAAACCTGTACTTAGTCTACTTGTGAGGAAGAGACAATTTTCTCGCTCGAGTGTGGGGAGAAACTTAGCAACTCCTACTTGACAGCATTTAGCTTGTTAAAAAAAAATTTTTTTTATAACCTTGCAAAAGTGTGTGTGTGTGTTAGGTAAGGAGAGAGGGGTGGGGGTGGGAATGTCAGATTTTTTCGTTTGAGTGCGATGTGTAAACGTCTGCGAAAATACAGAAAAGCAAAATGTGGTTTTCGTTGTGAAGGATAAGATGGGTGTTTTGGGAATGTCATAATTATTGAAATCTCCGTTTGTGGCCATCACCGTTTCAAAGGTTTCGTGAGGAAAGTTGCTGTAGGGAGAAAATACTTCATCGGAAAAAAGCGTATTCAGAAACTGTTGCTGAAGACATCGTCCACCACCATGTGAATCTCTCTCTCTCTCTCTCTCTCTCTCTCTCTCTCTCTCTCTCTCTCTCTCTCTCTCTCTCTCTCTCTCTCTCTCTCTCTCGCTCTCACACAAACACACATACACCCACCCACCCACACACACACACATACACACAAACTTATTTTAATCGGTGAAAAAAAGAGCATAAAACTTCCTTTTAAAAAATCTGCTCAACCCTCATACTCAGCAGCGGGATCAGGGAGAAAACAGCCCGGGCTACAAAATCTACTCGACTGTGCTAAAGGGAGAAGACTCCTCCGCTACAATCTGCTGGTCCTCGCAAATTGCGGACCCTGGCAATCTTGGCGCGTCAAGGGAGGGAAGCGATCAAGTATCAAAGACGTTGTTCGACCCTCCCTTTCCAGCACCAGCAAATTAGGCTTCCTTCACGATCAGCGCTCGGTGTTGCCACTTTCTCCAAAACTTCCTTTCTTCAGGCTCCTGTTGCCCGCTGGTCAAAGCGGCGTTGCAGCAGCTTGTGGTGGTGGCAGAGATCTGGCAAGCATTGGACGACTGAAAAAAACTGTCTCACTTTTTCATTCACAAACACATACACACACACACACGCACACCCGCACACACACATACATACACGCACGCACGTTCGCACGCACACACATACACGCACACACATACACGCACACACATACACGCACACACATGCAGTCTTTCTCTCACCTAATATCACCTAAATGTGTGAACACACATTAAATTAAACATTGATTGATTCATTAAGTCTTTCTCTCTCTCTCTCAATTCACTCACACACACACACACACACATATATATATATACACACACGCAATAAATCTACAAATCATTTCCATCTTGGAAAATCAACTCATGCCAGGTCGTGTATGAATGTAATAGCCCTCAAACTATCAACCATGGCTACCATAAATGATTGTCGCGCGCCCACAGAGCGGGAGAAGTGATTATTATTCGTGTAACAATCGACCCGGAGAGCAAACTGCACGTGCAAAGCAGTACAAATACCAGCAGGGTGATAAGGATCAATCGGCTGACAAAAGGCTCATAAATCACCTCAGAATCTCACGCCCAAGTGCCAGCAAAGGCCCTATAACGTCTTCTGCACGCTCCGCACAGGCGATGTAAACGGCCCATGATGACTGTGAACACACTGACTAGGATACGACTTAGCTTTCTAGGTGAGATACGAGTTAACTGCAGATGTCACGTAAAGTCTAGGGATATGGTACTTTATATCTTTAAAAAAGACCCTCCTACAGATCCTTTTAACAATCACAGTGAGTGTTGTCCCACATGAAAAATAAGCTTACAACAAAACAATAACTCTTTCCAAAGTATAGTTATTTTGTCAATGAATAAATGCCGTAGTTGTTTTGCCTATTAATAGCAACAGCCTTTGACTAGCCAGCCAACATTCTGGAGCTAAATATAGCAGCTACCAAAGCCGTTAAGAGACAGAACCCGTTTTTTAAAAAAAGTGCTCGTAAGTTTTTTTGTTTTTTGTTTTTTTTTCCGTTTTAGCTTGATTAACTGGACTCTATCCTACTCCAAACACCAAAGACGCATTTCTCAAGCTGCGTGCTTCGCTCAGAAAGAAGGTCAAAGGTCACACATATAGCGATGTAACGGTTAACGTTAAAATCACTCCCTGTCAGATCGGAAATGGAAAATTCATTTTTTGGTGGTTGGTTGGAGCAAAGAAAGCCCACTTTATCATTGTTTATAAATAATAACGAGGCCAATTTTAGGATAAACCCGTTTTCGCCAAAAGTGTACAAAGCCTTTAAATCGGGCCCTTTTAAGTCAAAATAATAATAATAATAATAATATTGTTATATTAGGTTTAATTTCGATGATGATGATGATGAGGAGAAGAAGAATGATGATGATGATGATGATGATGATGATGATGATGATGATGATGATGATGATGATGATGATGATGATGGTGATGATGACGATTATGATGATGATGATAATGATGGTGATGAAGAAGAAGAAGAAGAAGAAGAAGATGATGATGATGATGATGATGATGATGATGATGATGATGATGATGATGATGATGATGATGATGATGATAATGATGATGAGGAGGAGGACAAGGATGATAATGATGACTACGATGATGATCATCAATACGATGATGATGATGATTATACTGCTGCTGCTGCTGCTGCTGCTGCTGCTGCTGATGATGATGATGATGATGATGATGATGATGATGATGATGATGATGATGATGATGATGATGAAAATAATGAAGATCAGGTGCAGGCGGAGGCGTGGGAGGAGAAAAGAGATAATATAGACTGTATAGAAACATAATTTCATTTTGTTTTTTAAAATTTATATATCCCTTTATATTTGATCCTGTAAGAAGTTCAGCTACTTTTCCAATCGCCTGATCTTTATCTGATTGCATAATTGTTTTCAAACGGGTCAAGAGATTCTTCATGAAACATAATTGGAAGTTGAACTATTTTGTGTTCTCATAAAAATGACAATCTAAGTAGTGTTCCTGTAATGTAATGTAACATATTTCGGTATTATATAAACATTTCGATATTCACACCTGGACATTCCAAATACATGCCCCCCCCCCCCACCCCACACCCAGCCCCAACTAACCCAAACGTTTAATCGCTGAATTGATTATTATGAGTCTCAAGTGGTAGACTTGTGCACAATCTCTTACATATTTCATTTGACGTTGTTGATACCATTGTTGCATAAAACAACAAAAAAAAAAGTTAAACAAATATATTCGGTCTATTTCCAGTCCGTGCACACCGGTCTTCTGGCAAATAATATGTCACGCTAACTGAACAGATGCGGACGCGTCGCCTAAAGTTCCATAACCGATCCATTTCTGCCATCTGTAGAGTTGTCTATATACTTCATGAAGAATGTTTAGCTCCTATAAGTAACACAGCGCGCTTGTCGGCTTAGGGAGGTGCTCAAGGCGAAGGCCAGTGATATTCAGCATGCACAAGTGTCTTTGTTGCTGAAGGAAGCCTCAAGACGCATATCATGTCAGTCCCACCTAATAACATTTATCAAATATAATGAACTTAATATGGAACCTAAACTGGTTCCATAATTATATAAATTGCGTATTTGCACAAAGTCATGAACTTCTTCTTTAAAAAAAGAAAGACCCAATCGTAATAAGATGAAATTTAAAAAAAAATCAGCATAAACATAAAACCGATGTAATATTTTTTTCGTTAAAGGAGAAAAGAACACACCTTCCCACCCCCTTCACCCACTCCCATGCTCATTCAGCACACGCAATCCCAAAATTAACATGCTACATGCAAATCCTGTACAATTTCATATTGATAAAACTGTTCACTACACACTGTAACTTGTAACAACAACAAACAAACAAACACTGTAACTAACAACAACAACAACAACAACAAACAAACAATACAAAAACACCTTTATCTCCAGTGCGTTATGGTCGTGATTCGGCTCTTGGCAGACCGCGGGACCCTATAAACATTGAATATCTCCAGTGCATTGTCCATTTGACCAAGCAATTGACACTGATACATGTCTATCAGCTGCAAGAATGATCTCTTTCCACGCACTCGGTCATTGCTGGACAGGCCTGCACGGACAAATGACCACAAGATACCAAACTCCCACTCAACCACTAACCAACTCCCCCTCCCCCCCCTCCACCCTCACCCTCTTCCCTTCCTCCCTAACCTTACTGCGTGTTGAGTATCAGAGATAATACATTTCTTCTCCTCTTCAAATAATACCAGGGCTCAGATCATAGGATTAGGTACATTGTGTGATCCACTGCCCCCCTCCTCCCTCGCCTCTTTGTTTTTCGCACCCGCCCACACCTAAAACCAATTCTGAACTATAATAAAACCTCACAATAATTATACATGCATTTAAAATTTAAAAAATACAGTAATTACAACAACAAAACGACAACACAAAACAATAAAAGAAAAAAACAACATAAAACAAATTAAAACAAAAATATCGAAAACAAAATAAAGTGCAACAAAACAAAACCAGAAATTTCCAGAAGAAGAACTTTTCAATTTGTTGCACAATGAAGCCCTTCCACATGCTAGCAAACTCGATTTAGCAGGAAGTCCGCTGTGAACAGAGGGAAGTTCTCAGACAGACAGAACCAGCAGAGTAAGTGGCGCAAACTGACACGCAATCAGGGGAACGCACTCTATGATCTCGTGAGACGCACAGGAAGTGACGTTGGATTGCGAGAATTTGGAGCACCATCCTCGAATCACCTTTTGTGTCCGTTGCCTTGACTAGTCTACTGCAAGTGAGGCGAGGAAATTGACACAGATACCTACAACTTCAATGTGCCTCTAGGTATGCTCCATGCGCCAACTTGACTGCATTCCACGAATCAAAATTACAAACCTAGCTTTAGCTTTGTTTTCCTAAAGAGTCAGAATTATCAAGAATCCGGATATAAGCCTTTCACTTATCTCAACTTAAGGAATTAAAAAAAAAGGCTTACACACTTGACAATTAAAACTACGATAGTTACCTAGCATCTCCTTTTCCTCTCCTTAGCGATAGCTCGCGACCAGTACGCACATACAACATACACACAACAGGTTTCCAAACAGACAAGTTACCAAATTACTCATAGCTCAAACATGGACAGAACGAACAAAATTGTACGAGGACGTGCACAGTGCACTTGCCAAAGACAAGACAAGACAAGACAATGATCTAACTAGTCCCTAAATATAGATTTAATACAATTACATTGCATTTTTTAAAAAAGGGAAACAAAAAACATGGGCGATGACAACATGGCCTAATATTTAACAAAATTGAAAGTAAAATGTTGCGTTTGCAGCGAAAAGCAAACAACGGAACACTTCCAAGCCTTCACATTATAGTAATGTCTTTTTATATCCACTTCAGGATGACACGACAATCCACTTATTGAAAAATCGCTTACATCTTCTTACATACCGACATAATTTTTTTTAAATTAAGTACATAAATGTGTTTATATTGTGTATGTTTAGGCACGTGTAAATGTGTGTATGTTTATGCAGGTGTGTATATGTTTGTGAAAGTCTAAAATAAACTTATCAATGAAAAGATGTTACATTTAAAAATTTGAATCTGAAGAAAACATAACAATCATATTTTGCGTGAGAACAGGCATCTAGAAAAAGTACGCAAGACAAACGATCATGCAGATCAAACAGAGAAGACCCAAAACTATATATCTTCCTATCAATTATTAATGTATGCCTTATTGTGTAGCAAGAGTACCCTGTTGGCTTAGATGTGGAGAGCTATAAATCTACAATGCCAAAGTTTCCAACGAAGAACGGAAAGGCCTGGTTCGTTCCTCAACGGGTCGACAATTTTACTGAAGCTTGATATGGCACCAAAGGGTTTTCTCTTTGTACCCAGGTTTCCTCATTCCTGTCATTGGTGATACTGGATGCAGTCAATCTAAAATTGAAAAATATATTCAATTTCATTTCAGTCTTATGATAGCGGTACCTCTGCCTTTTACATCACATTTTTGAGTGATAAAGGTGTATTTATTGTGTATGAAAGAATGCGTTTGTGAGAGTACAGTACTCCTCTTTTAACGTCACTACCGTTTAAGGTCACAACGCGGATAAGATCAATCAGGTTGTTGGTCCCGGCCAAACTCCTTCTTTGTACCATTTAGAATTCCTCACTTAGCGTCACCTTGCATAAGGGAAAACCTCGGATAACGTCAACCCCGTTTTGGTTCCCAAATGGAGGAGACTACTGCTTAAGAGAAATTGATGCCACAGATGACATCATTTATGAGGTCACTTCCTGTCTTGAGATGATGTCATATATTCCTTATGATGTCATTTCCTGTTCACATAGCCTGGGACGCTGTGCTGGTAAGTCTGTCACGTGCGTGCGCGTCTGTGCGTGTGTGTGTGTGTGTGTGTGTGTGTGTGTGTGTGTGTGAGAGTGTGTATGTGTATGCATGCTTGCATCCGTTTGTTTGAGTGTTTGAGTGTGTGCTTATGCATCATAGACACGCACAAAAAAATATACAGTAATGCATACATGCATACGCGCGCACCAACGTGCACACATGTACACACACACACACAAACCCCCACACACCCCCACTGTCACACGACACAAAAATTTAGCACCTCGTATAAGATCAAGTTTTTTACTGGTAGTTGATCTTATCGGAGGACTGTTTAGTGTGCCCCTCGGATAAGATCAAGCAAAAATTTGGTCCTGTGGGGGGTCACCTTAAGAGAGGAGTACTGTATATGTTGGATACAGGTCGCCTCATTTTGAAACTGCGATTTAGGAATCAACAGTGCGTATACAGGATCCGTTATTATTATTATTATTATTATTATTATTATTATTATTATTATTATTAGTATTATTATTATTATTATTATTATTATTATTGTTATTATTGTTGTTGTTGTTATTATTATTATTATTATTATTATTATTATTATTATTTATTTATTTATTTATTTATTTACTTTTCAAAATTATCATCATCATCATCATCATCATCATCATCATAATCATCATCATCATCATCATTACTTAATGTTAATTAGCCTCAATCCAACAACTGAAACCACTGGCAACGGGACAGAAAACGTAAACATATTTCTAACCCATTCATTTCACCCGATTTATCTAGCATCGGGTTCCTAGATTATGTTATTACTGCAGTTACGTTTCTGCTATTGCTGTGTCCGATTCAGTCCTGATTCAGATGCTGATTGTAACATTTATTAATGCTGTTACCGCTGCTGTTCTGATTCAGGTGCTCATACTGCTAGTCTATTTTTCCTCAGTTTTGTTATGCTGATTCTGTTGTGTCTGACTCAGTCCTGATTCTAAAAGATGTTACTGCTGCAAATGAGTTTTATTAAGCGAGACTACTGCCTCTATTTACGTCTATTCTCTGATACTCGATGTACTGGCGAACCTGAAGACACTGACCAGACACACACTACCAAGGATTTAAGAGAACACCACACATGGCCATTGCACTGCTTTCTGCTCTTTCGGGTAAATCGACGGTTATGTTGGTTAGAGCAGTTATGCCGCTAAGCGACCGAAATTAAGAGCAAAAAACCAGGCTACCATTTTTGTGCAATTTGTATTTCTGTTTCCTCCTCATTCGCAAGACTCCGAGATCGGACTGTTTCTTTCTCTCTGATTCATCACCTTTAAGAGCTTTGTCAGTACGCACGTAAGGCAAGAACCCGTTAGTTACGACTTGTATATTTTCTGAAAAGATCCCAAAGGTCGTATGACCTGAAGATTGAGCCACATACGCCCACATATTATGTGCGACGCGATTGTGTTTTAAAATGTCGTCCTTCTGCAGCACACCGTTCAGCGCAAGAAGAATAAAACCTTCCAATATGTTTTATGCGCAGCATCGAATTCTTTCCCTGAACATTCCCCAAAGACAATTGTCCGAGGTTTAACATTTTCAACACTAGAAACAACAATTTATCTTCTTTCTTTTTCTTTTTTCCTTTTTCTTGAGTTGTTCCAGATGGTTTTTTTTTCTGACAAAGGCATGCCATTGTTACGAAAAATAATTGGCATAAATTTTGCGACTAATTGGGCATCTTCATATTCTCTCTAAATTGAAGGAAATCGTGCATGTAAGATTGTTTTTATGCTCTGATTTGCATATAAATTAACGTCACAAAAAGCTGACAGAGATGGAGCTGCGTGGTGACGTCCTTCATGACGCAATCGCTTATTAGACTCACCTCATCTTTCAATTCGTCACTCACAATTTAATAATTTAAGATATTTGTTTAAAAGATTCGTATTTTGGGCCTCCCTTCTGTGATTGAAATCCACCTCCCACATTTTCCTCGCTTTCTTTTGTTGCGATGGGTTTAAGCAGAAGTGGGAGACTTGCAGGAAAATGATTATAACACACACGATTGGTTACAACCTTAAACCTGAATCTGTTTCTGATTAGGTGTTCTCTACCACTGAAGTGAAACCGGATAGAAATACTTTCACAATTACCTCAAAGCATTTGTCCCATTTTAGACTATGGACCCATTAAAAACTACATCAGTCTTATACTTGTAAATCAAATCAATACCATTACAATCTATTAAAGTCAACAATAAAACAACAAACTTCCTGAAATGGAGCAAATTTATTTTATGCTAAACCTTTTATACAAAATCGGAATAGTTCATTCACACACACTTAAATCACATTTAAACCAAAGACCTTCCTAGTCCGACATTTATAATTACAAAGTAACCGCCTCTTAATATGACCAAACCCCAATACAACCTTTTTGTATTCAGTCCACTGAGTAGATTTTGTGTGTGTGTGTGTTAAATTCTAAATCTTCGAAACAAAAAATCAGAATTGTCCTACAATCAGATATTCTCCTCGATCCATCTGGCGTAGCTGTCGTAACCACTTGGCCACAACAGGCTTCATGTTCACACGGAAAGAGGGGCGCGCCATCGATTGTTGGCAAATTATTGTCCTTTGCCTGTCACATTTCAGTCTCGCGGCCCCCGCCTCTCCGACCAAGAGAGGACAGCTTGAGGTCCTCGTAGCACGCTAGACCCTGAAACCCCAGCTCTTCTCATGCTCCCTGCCTCACACACGGTACTCCATGTAACTATCTCATGCTCCTCTAGCCACACTAGTTTTGCTCTATACGACTAGCAGACTGAGATTATTACTGAGAACCAAAGTGAGAACCAAAACGTAACAAAACTTTTTTTTTTGGTTAAAGCTGAAGTCATGCAGGAGGAACCCCATATAACTATAAAATCTTAAACGCACAAACTTTCTGAGTTCAAGCTTACAAAAGGATACGTTTTCACCCACCCCATATATTGATTACGGATTACTGCGGTATTCGGATTTAAGCTGAAGCTCACAACATTACACGCCGATAATCGCTCCATACCAATATCAGCGTTACAGATTGAAAATCAAGCAGATGGCAAGTCTTTCAAATGTATCTTCAGATACTCGCGCACATTGCTGAAAAATTAATCTGCCTTTTCCCCTCAAAATTGTATGTATTTTCTTGGCGGAGTTGTAACTCTACTTTTTTTTACAGGCAAAATGAAAACTCAAGTGCAATAAGGAATACATAAAGTGCTTAGTGCGAACTTGCTGCCCTTAGGTGCATCATCTCAAGCCCCAGGCAACTGAGGGCAATCCTGGGCGACCAGGGGTGGGATGGGGAGTAGAAAGGTCTAATACTTGCTGGGTGAGCTGTTGTAAATGGGACTCTTCCGTCTAGAACATGAGTGTCAGAATCTTTAAAGTCCGTGTGTTGGAATGCATAATGTGTGCAAACTGCTAGACCTCGGTTTGTAATCTCATACGAAACGATTAATTTGTTTATCCTATCCTATCCCATCCCGTAACTCGGAGGTCACACCACAGATGATCGTTTAACCAGCGTACTCCATCTTTCCCTGTCTTCAGCAACCCTGATGGTTTCGCTCAGTGTCACACCACTCCATTCTCGAATGTTGTCCTCCCACCTCTTTTTCGGACTCCCTCTTTTTCTACTTCCTTGCACTGTGCCTTGCAAATGGTCTTTGCAAGACCTGATGATCTGGTGACGTGACCATACCATCGGAGTTTCCGTTTTTTCACCACCGTGAGCAGGTCATCGTGTTGTGGCTTGTGTGATGATCTTTCGGACTTCGTCGTTGGTGATGTGCTGGGTATAGGAAATGTCCAGAAGTCTTCTGTAGCACCTCATCTCCATGCTTTGTATTCTTAGTTGTAGATCTGCTGTGAGGGTCCATGTTTAGCAAGCGTATGGGAAGATGGAGATGACAAGGGAGCGCAGCCGTCTTACCTTGGAATGTAGGCTGATAGTCCTGTCTTTCCAAATTGGCTTCAACATCGCAAGGGCAGCAGAATAAGAATATTAATCGCCAGAAGCAGCAGAATAAGAATATTAATAATGGATTTTATATTTCGGAATGCACATTACCGCAAAACATATTTAGAGTAAATACTTCTTGTTCGGCAAGTATTTCTATGATCTCCGATATCGCCAACAAGCAGTCGGGGTTGACTCTACTTCTTCCTTAGTACCATTTCATTAAATGTACACGAAAAGGTGAGCATTCTGGTCAGTAAGTAGTATGTATACTAGAAATAGTCTAAGGCAAGAACCAATCGGATTATTGCTTTTAATTCCTTTTTCTAAGAACGGATTAGACGCAATTGTCTGTCTTACATTTCAGCATTAGCTCAATATAGCACTTACCAAAGAGTACAATCGCCTGTGATATACTAACCATTTATTAGAAAGTATTTAATGTTTCGCCATATTAAAGGAAGTTTTAGACGCGATATATTGTTTCTGGGTTATCCATTCTTATAAATATACTAAATTGAATGAATGAATGGAAATTTCTAACCGCCGTAAGCAATGTATGTTGAGGTTAATAATTTATATTCTTCTTGTTTGTTTTTGCCACGATCAGAAAGTTGTAGACATTTTATACGTATTTGAGTTAACCACTCCTGTAATATTCTACATTGTCTATTGCAACAAGCGTGTTGGCTTGAGATTAACTGTTATTGTCTATTTTTCTTTTGCCAAGCTACAGTAGTTTTAGACACGTTATAATGCTCCTGGGCGAATCATTCCTAACCTCAGATTCTCGTGCAGATGTCACGTCGTTCACCAGAAATCACTAGTTCATGCCCCTCTATTTACGTCACTCGCTAACGTCAATCTCCACATTGTTCTAAGATTTAAGGATAGATTTTCACCTACACATTTTGTGTAATGTTTTTGTTTCTTCTTTAAAGCAGAATATCGGACATTCAGGTCAGGGAAGTATAGCATTCTTCAAAGGTTTAAGGAAATATTTTCTCTTAGACACTTGTATAATTTTTAAAAGCATATAAAACATTCTGGTCAGGGGAATATATTGCATTCTTCAAAGGGTTAAGGAAAGATTTTAACTTAGACACTACTCCGATTTTTTTCTTCTAAAGTAGATTATAGGATATTCAGGTCAGGGAGGTATTGCAAGTACTTGTTACTCACAGGTGAGTTTGGCTAAAGTTGGTTTGGATTGGTGTGATTTGGTTTGAATGTCTTCTTCACAAAAATGATAAGACAAAACAGAAAGTAAATTGTAGAGAATCACCCCATTCTGTTTCACCGCCTGTAAAAAAATGTTTTAATAATTAAAAAAAGAAGAACAAATACACCAATGTTTCATGTTTAATTCTGTTTGATACAATGTTTATTTCCGGAACCTTCAGGCAGTGAACTTCAACAGTAAAGTTACTACTACTACTACTACTACTACTACTACTACTACTACTACTACTACTACTACTACTACTACTACTACTACTACTGTCACGTGGGGTTTATGGGCTCTGCACAATGGAATTATGGACCCTCACGTTTATTCGGTGGGAACTGCTAGTAAGTCACCCTATGAATTACTTTAATAAATTTATTTGTTTAGCTCGTTCTGTGTTAAGGTTGGGGTACAGAAATAGATAGAAAAATGGTAAAAGATACTGTCACACTAGCTTTCACACGGCTATGAATCATATGTAGTCCAGCCACTTGATAACAGTTAAAATCACACATTTATTTCTTCTACTCTATACAAGATTCTCTAAGTACTAATCTAACTTAAAAAGTGTCAGTCACTTCTAATAGTTCGATCGCTGATAGTCTAGGCAGCTGTTATTTCTTCCTCGGGCACTTGCTATAATATTTCATGTAGATTTGGACTACTGTGGTCCGTTTTACAGTTTCTGAAGAGTTGGACTACTGTGGTCCTGTTATGATCAGTTTAAGTGCACCTTCGCCTTATGCACTTAACTCATGTGTGGGGTATTCGAAGTCCTTCTGTGAGGTAGCTTCTGGTCCACCTGTGTCGTTGTGTAGTTGGGTTCCCTTGCCACGCTGTGGGGTCTGACAGGGTGTGTTTCAAGGTCGCTCTTTCCGACTGGTGCGGTAGAGTCTCCTCAACCAACTGGTCGTTTCTGTGGAGTGGGGCACACAGGATAGCTCGGGATAGCTCGGGATAGCTCGCCTGCTCGTCTGTAATATAAGAGACGAAATTCTGCACAACCCTGAATAATCGGTTTGTGCAGAGCGTCTCACTGAAAGCCAAGTAGCCCTCAGTGATAGCTCCACATCTCTATACATAAGCGACGAACATTCTGCTACTTCCGGGTTCCACTGGAATCTCACTCTAAATTCCTATACATACATAAATATCAATCGTGTCTAACTATACACATACAGAATTAATAATAATATAAACATTCAGTGGTACAGCCACTGGTCTGCAAACATACATATAAGTTAGACAACAGTGGTTCCGTACGGGATACAACATGGCGGCGCAACCGGTCGTGTTTCGGCTCGTGGTCGGCTCTTCCACGTGGTCACGCAAATTCGGATTAACAATTCACATTTATGCATAGCAAATTCCACAAACATAATTTCAACAATAATACAAATATATCACGATGAAACAGAAGGGTGTTCATTTACCTGTTTGACAAGTTCAGGCCCGTGATGACTTGAGAGAATTCTAAGATTCCTAAGTCCTGCTTCCTGGTCTATGAGTGTAGAGATTTCTCTAGCTGTGGAGATGTTGACTCTACCTCGTCTCACACACGACTGATTCAAACTGTGTTAGGCTCTGACACAGTCAAACTGCTCTACCCACTGAGCCTGCTCTGATTGGTTAAAACGGTCCGATTCAAAGCTCAAGTGCTGACTCACTGCGATGTGGGTGGCTCGCTCGCTGTGTGTGGTTTACTGTGTAATTTAATTGCTGCTGTGTAATAGTCTAACTTCTCTACTGTTACAAAGACTACACATGGCTAAATAGTCAACAAGCAGAGTTAAAACTAGCCAGTTCGTGACAACTACTACTACTACCTGCCTCACTACTACTACTACTACTACTACTAGAGCTCATAGCGCTTTACAGCAAAGAAAAATTTAAAGCGAAAACGAAACATGAAATACCAAATCAGAACACACACACACACACACACACCCACACACACACACACACACACATCCACACACACACACACACACAGAGGCAAGGTTACGAAGTATTATTATGACTTTCCCGAAACGCCACCTACGTTGTGCTGACAATGGGTCATATTTCGTCCCCATTTTTAAGTACTTTGCAGTGTTCGAACCCTAACCCTAACCTAACCCAGCTCTAACCCTAACGGATCATTGTTCTGACGTCAAAACAAGTAGGCATGTCTATACAAGTTATGTAGATGTTCACTGATTTGTCCAGATAATACTGTGTAAACAAGGACACACAAACACACACACTGTACATACACACACACTCACACACAAACACACACACACATACACTCACACACATATACTACTACCATAAAATAATAATTTAAAAAATACTACTACTACTACTACTACTACTACTACTACTACTACTACTACTACTAATAATAATAATAATAATAATAACAATAATAATAACAATAATAATACCAATCTAAATTAACCTACAGCCCAACAGCACCATCACTCCTTGCCACTCTCACGCCTTCCCCTTAAATCGGCATTGAAGGGTCTACGTAGCCTAATAATACTGGACGCTATATACGCGCGTTTTCCAAATCGCCAATCAGACTCAAAGCGCGGCGTTCTGTATCAACATACACGCTCACATGTTTCACCCTCTCTCTCACACATACAACAAACACCCATCTGTCACTCAAACATAAAGATTACTATTAGAAGATGGAAGGAGAATAGGATTTGTATTTTTGAATTCTTAGATTGACTGCCTCCAACACCATTATTGAAGGGAGGGAGGAAACCAGAGTACCCGGAGAAAACCTCGGTGATCACAATAGTCTCGTACCTAAGTCACATAAGTTCGCCCCTTGCGGGAATCGAACCCGCGACCTTTGGCATAGAAAACCGGCCACTGACCCATTGTGCCAGGAGGCCACCACCATAGTCTAAATACAGGCCTATGTCCCACCACCCCCTCCCCTTACCCCTGCATAATTTTCTCCATTTTCTCTTTCAATTCCTCGCTCTCCGACCCAAACCTCTGTTCCTTGTACTGTTTTCCAAGCTGCTGGGCATTTGTCAACGTTGCGGTTTTTGTGAAGACTTGAATTTTTCAGGCGTCTCTCACGCCTTTCTCCGTGGGCGTCAGCCAAATGGCTTTTTGGATTGTGAGGTTTAAAATGGTTTTAATGGGTCTTCTTCCAAACATCATTCATGCCTTCTCACCTTATCGCCTCTTCGAAAAGGCCGAAGCATGCTTCAGCATTTTGTTTTCCATTGATCGTGGACTTATCTTTGTGCGTGTGCGTTTTGTTTTTGCTTTTGTTGTTTTGTTTCAATCGTTTATTTAATTTTATTTTATTTTGAGAGCGCGGGGACAGGGTAGAAGGGGATTGGGAGGGGGGGGGAGTATTCGAGGAATTTTATTTTCAAAGGGCTTCATAAATGAGATAAAGCGTTTTGGAAACACAATGAGTTGAAACTGAAATTAAAAATTCTACGTGCGTGTAGCGTACCATTAAAAAACTAGTCTTAGCAATTCAGCGCCGATTTATTTGGATTAGGGTTGAGGTAAGAGGGTGAATATGGGCGTGGAGAGCGTAGAGGTTGGGTTGGGTGGAAGGTATAAGCGGAATGGGGGTAACGATCGTAGCCATCACAGGACAAACAATATTTAAATCTTGTTTTAGCAATTGTGACTCGCGGTGAAGCTGACTCAAGGTCACTTAACTTGGTCAACTTGTGAAACAATAAAACTAAACCGTAATTTGTTCTTTATTTTGTTGACGTTAACATGCCCCGTTTTTCTCTTTTCTGATATAGTAAAACTCTCTCTCTCTCTCTCTCTCTCTCTCTCTCTCTCTCTCTCTCTCTCTCTCTCTCTCTCTCTCTCTCTCTCTCTCTCTCTCTCTCTCTTATTTTCATTATTATTTTTGTTGGTCTAAAAGCACGATTTGTACAGACCTTAAATGAAATAAATGAAACCTTTTCCATTTCCATCATCATCACTGCCATCTGTACACATCGTGCTTTTAGACCAACAAAAATAATAATGAAAATAATAGAAATTTAACTATCAAATCAAATATACATAATTATTAACAAGATAACAATCTGAGCGAGAAAAAACAACTATTAGCTAAAACTGATCCTATTCTATTTCACTCAATCTATAGCGTTCTTTCACTTTTATTTACTTACTTCAACATGACAAGACAATTAACTGAACAATCAAATGTATTTCTCATCCTGGATTTGCATTGTGGTCTTTTGCTGGGTAGCCGGAGTTGTTGAGATTCCTGTAGGATTTGTGGTTGGCTGCTGATGTCGATGTTTTTGAAACAATTTGCAGTATATTTGCGAGGATTTTGTTGCGATACTGATTTATCGGATCCGGGGAATAGTTTGGCTGAGTCGGCGGTTCAGCAGAGGGAATGCAGTCTGAGTTTGTTTTTGTTTATGTTTTGTTTTGCTGGCCTTCGTACAGTATGGTCGCGTGAGATCGCTAGGTCGTTTGCCGACTCTGTAAGTGTTCAGGATCGGGGGCTGGTTGTGGGTTTGGCGGCGATAGGGTTAATTTGATGGGTTCGGAATTCATGAATTCCGTGTGTAAAGTATAGAAAGGGTTA
Organism: Oncomelania hupensis; assembly: GCA_036898135.1. Taxonomy (NCBI): domain Eukaryota; kingdom Metazoa; phylum Mollusca; class Gastropoda; order Littorinimorpha; family Pomatiopsidae; genus Oncomelania; species Oncomelania hupensis. The sequence continues at coordinate 47,218,365 of CM072511.1, read as the reverse complement.
AACAGATTCGGAGACCGATTTTAAGAAATGTATACATGGTCTTATAGAGGAGGAAAGAATAGAAATAATTATACGTTAATTTATTAAATGTACTTCAAATAAATGTTTGCAATACCACGTTGGAACAAGAACAACACATTAACAGAGAGAGAATAGCAACTAGACTATAAGGACACTTCCAAACAATAAATCTATCACGATAAAAAGACGATTTAGCGACGAAAACGATATCCAAAAAGAAAATTAAAACTGAGGACACCCCGAAACAAGATCAGAAGGATGCGTGTAGACGTGTGTGCGTGTATGAGTTTGCGTGCGTGCGTGTGTGTGCGTGCGCGCGTGTATGTATTTGCGTGCCTGTATGTGCGTGCATGCGTGTGTGTGTGTGTGTGTGTGTGTGTGTGTGTGTGGGCATGTAGAAACGACGTTACAGTGACACACTCATGGAACTTCACATGGTTTCTTTTGACTTTTTTGGAAGGGCGCCCTATTTTGACGTCAAAATAGTTCCCTGCAGAGTTAGAGCTGTTTTAGGCCTAGGGTTAGGTTAAGGGTTAGGGTTAGGGTTAGGGTTAGGGTTTGGGTTAGGGGTTAGGGTTAGGGTTAGGGTTAGGGATAGGTTCAAAAATTTGAAAATGTCAAAATAATGTCACGAAAATGAAAAGTGTGTCAAAATAATCCCTGTTTTTTTCACAACAGTCATCATAATGTCGTTTTTACAAAAAATGTGTGTGTGTGTGTGTGTGTGTGAAAGAGAGAGCGACAGAGACAATGACGAGCCATTCCATAATGAATCGAAACTGGCAGTCGCGAAACGAAATTAAAAGAGGGAAGAAAGGGAGTGAAACAAACTGTGACAGTGTGCAGCAAGGGAAAGCGGGTCAATAAGATTTAAATCACACAATGTCAAAACTTAGCTGGCTATTTTCACCCCTGACACCCAGCTAATGAGGAACGGTCCACGGGCAAAGGAGGGGGTTTAGGGAGGACCCTGCACAGCCTAAAGCGTGTCTAACAGAAATATTCATGTAATCAGATTTACGGGTATGCACGCGGCGGAGCTCTTGACTGGCACGCTCATTTGCATATAAACTGGAATTGAATTCTGCCGTCTTCGGAAGGCCCAGCTAGCCTATAGTAGAGAGAAGTCTGACTTGAAGAGATAGGGAAGAGCGGCATGAGCATTCTCCACGAGCACACCCAGAGTATTGTGATGGTGGATCATCAGAACTTGGCAGTTCCAGGGCCAAACAGAGTGTCTGACCCCGCTGAACCATACTCATACATTGACTACATTTGTAATGGGTGTATAAATCAACAGGCTCAGCCATTTTGTATATGTATATTTATGTATAACACCAAGACAAATAAAACGGCCGAAGGAGATTTAACACATGCACTGGATTAAAATATTTTCTATACACATATATATTTGAAAACGAGAGAGAGAGAAAGATAGTGAGAAAGAGAGACAGAGAGACAGAGACAGAGACAGAGAGAGAGAGAGAGAGAGAGAGAGAGAGAGAGAGAGAGAGAGAGATGAAAGATCCATGCGCTCTGTTAAGGTTGCATGAATCGGAAACAGTTGTCCAAATTCAAAAAGGCGTTTTAGGTGATAGTTTTGTAGCATGTTCATTCATTACCAGACTTTTTGTTGTTTCCGTCTGCGCATCGCGGGACGGGTATTTCTGAAATTAACTTTGATGCTCTGTATTTCCCCCAATGAAGAGCACTAAAATGGCTTGTTTTCATAACCCACTCTGAGAATCGGAGTCTGCCGAGGCCAAGGTATGTTTCAAGCTTAAACTTTGGGTCATCTCTGAAACTCAGTGTGTGCAAGGCTGTCACGTGGGGTTTATGGGCTCTGCACAATGGAATTATGGACCCTCACGTTTATTCGGTGGGAACTGCTAGTAAGTCACCCTATGAATTACTTTAATAAATTTATTTGTTTAGCTCGTTCTGTGTTAAGGTTGGGGTACAGAAATAGATAGAAAAATGGTAAAAGATTACTGTCACACTAGCTTTCACACGGCTATGAATCATATGTAGTCCAGCCACTTGATAACAGTTAAAATCACACATTTATTTCTTCTACTCTATACAAGATTCTCTAAGTACTAATCTAACTTAAAAAGTCTCAGTTAATGCTAATAGTTCGATCGCTGATAGTCTAGGCAGCTGTTATATCTTCATCGGGCACTTACTATTATATCTCATGTAGATTTGGACTACTGTGGTCCGTTTTACAGTTTCTGAAGAGTTGGACTACTGTGGTCCTGTTTTGATCAGTTTAAGTGCACCTTCGTTTTTGCACTTAACTGCTAGATGGGGCGTGCGAAGTCCTTCTGTGAGGTAGCTTCTGGTCCACCTTTGTCGTTGTGTAGTTGGGTTCCCTTGCCACGCTGTGGGGTCTGACAGGGTGTTTTTCCGGGTAGCTCTTTCCGACTTGTGCGGTAGAGTCTCCGCAACCAACTCGTCGTTTCTGTAGAGTGGGACGCACAGGATAGCTCGCCTGCTCGTCTGTAATATAAGAGACGAAATTCTGCACAACCCTGAATAATCGGTTTGTGCAGAGCGTCTCACTGAAAGCCAAAGTAGCCCTCAGTGATAGCTCCACATCTCTATACATAAGCGACGAACATTCTGCTACTTCCGGGGTCCACTGGAAACTCACTCTAAATTCCTATATATACATAACTATCAATCGTGTCTAACTATACACATACAGAATTAATAATATTATAAACATTCAGTGGTACAGCCACTGGTCTGCAAACATACATATAAGTTAAACAACAGTGGTTCCGTATGGTATGCAACATGGCGGCGCAACCGGTCGTGTGTCGCCACGTGTTCGGCTTTTCCACATGGTCACGCAAATTCGGATTAACAATTCACATTTATGCATAGCAAATTCCACAAACATAATTTCAACAATAATATAAATATATCACGATGAAACAGAAGGGTGTTCATTTACCTGTTTGACAAGTTCAGGCCCGTGATGACTTGAGAGAATTCTAAGATTCTAAAGTCCTGCTTCCTGGTCTATGAGTGAAGAGATTTCTCTAGCTGTGGAGATGTTGACTCTACCTCGTCTCACACACGACTGATTCAAACTGCGCTAAGATCTGACACAGTCAGAACTGCTCTACCCGCTTAGCCTGCTCTCTCATTGGTTAAAAACGGTCAGATTCAAAGTTCAAGAGCTGAGTCACTGCGATGTGGGTGGCTCGCTCGCCGTGTGTGGTCTGCTGTGTACATTAATTGCTGCTGTGTAATACACTCCTTTCTCTAATGTTACAATTACTACACAAGGCTGAATATTCATAGGCAGAGTTAAAACTAGCCAGTTCATGACAGGCTCCCTCAACTGAAAAAAGGAGATGACTACTGGATTCGACCTTTTTCTACTACAGAGCCTAGTTTAACACTGCACTATCCTATGGTCCTATTTACAAACTAATTAAGTTGCTCTACCTGAGCTGCAATGCTGTGCCAGGTAGCTATGGACACTAGTGACAGGGTTTTATTGGGCGGGGACGAATTCTGGTGCTGTGGCCCTTAGTTGTGATGGGTGGGCGACAGCTGCTGTGTCCTCCACGAGAGGGCGACTGAGGTAGTCGGCTCCGTGGTTCTCTTTGCCGGGGATGTACTCGATTTGGAATGAGTATGCCTGAAGGGTGAGTGCCCATCGCATCAGGCGAGAGTTCAAAGACTTGGAGGCTGCCAGGAACGATAGTGGTTGGTGGTCCACCTGAACTGTGAAGTGGGTCCCATACAGGTAGAGTTGAAACTTCTGTATGGCCCAGACTAGTCCAAGACATTCTTTCTCCGACGTGGCGTAGTGGGTCTCGGCGGGTCTCAATTTTCTGCTGGCGTAGGCGACAGGGAATAACGTCTCTGCATTCTTGGGGTCACGCTGTAGCAGTACTGCTCCGAGGCCTAAGTCGCTTGCGTCGGTGCGAAGAACGAATGGCTGAGTCAAATCGGGTAGGTGGAGTACTGGCGCCGATGTCATTCTGTCCTTGAGTGTTTGGAATGCTGTCTCGCATTCGGCTGTCCATACTACTTTGTCCGGGGCGATTTTCCGGGTTCCATTTGTCAGTGGTACGGCGATGCTGTTGTAGTTGGGGATGAATTTTTGGTAGAAGCCGCAGAGTCCTAGAAACGACTGTACTTCCTTCTTGGTCTTGGGCCTAGGAGCGTCGAGTAGGCGTTTCACGGTCTTTTCTACCGGTCGCAGGCTTCCTTGACTGATAGTGTGTCCCAGAAATTCTAGTTCTGTGAATCCAATCTGACATTTTGTGGGTCTTGCCGTCAATCCCGTGTCTCTGAGGCGGGCGAGTAGTTGTTGTAGGAGCGTGACATGTTCCTCCCACGTAGGTGTTGCGATGAGGATGTCGTCCATAAACGAGTGTAGGTGCTCGCTGCTCAGGGGTGCCAGGAGTTTTCGCATCATGGCGCTGAAGATGCTGGGTGCGTTGTGGAGTCCGAATGGAAGTACATTGAACTCGAAGTGTCCTTCCATAGTGCTAAACGCTAGGTACTTTCGGACTTGTGGTTGTACTGGTATCTGATAGTATCCTTTGCTGAGGTCGATGCGTGAGAAGTACTTCGCTCGCTGTAGCTTGGCAAATAGGTCTGTCTGGTCCGGGAGTGGCTCTGGCTGGAACTGCGTTACCGCATTCAGGAGTCTGAAGTCGATGCACAGTCGATGCTCTCCGTTGGGTTTTCGCAACAATACCGTGCCTGCGCTGTAGGGTGAAGTAGACTCTGAGATGATTCCGGCTGCCAGTAAGGTGTCTATCTCTTCCTTGATGGCTCGCTGCTGAGACAGTGGCATCGGGTAGAGCTTCTGGCGGACGGGTGTTGGGTCGGTCACCGTTAAGGTTACTTCGACGAGGTCTGTCCTCCCTGGTCGGTCTGTGAGCACAGTCTGATGTTGTCGAATGACCTGTAGTACTTGCTGTTGCTGTTTAGCGGCTAGGTCTCCGTTGAGTATCACGTCTTTGTAGGTTTCTTTGGAGTGCAGGGGATACTCTACTGCATTGGTCTCCATGCTTTCTCCTTCTTCCGCGATGGCGATGGCTAGCAAGTTGTGAGTGCTGGGGGTCGCTGGTCGGTCCGTGTATTTCTTAAGGAGATTGATGTGGTGGTATCGGGCTCTCCCGTTCACCTCTACTTGGTAGACTGTCTTGGATTTCTTGGCAGTCACCCGGTACGGTCCTCTCCAAGCGATGTCCAGCTTGTTGGTTCCACTTGGAAGTAAGAGTAGCACTTGATCGCCGACTTGCAGTTCTCTGTCCTTCGCGTGGCGGTTGTAGTACTTCGCCTGACGGGCTCTTGCCTTCTTCAGTGCTTCACCAGCTTTCTTCCACGTTGCTTTGAGGGTTTCCTGCAGGTCTGCGACGTACTTGGTGGCACCTCTTGGTGTGTCGTCTATCTTGGCCTCCGTCCAACTTCTGCGTAGGGCTTCTAGCGGTCCTGCTAGAGGTCTGCCGAATAGCAATGTTGACGGGGTGTAGCCTGTGGCTGCATGGGGTGTTTCTCTGTATGCGAACAGTGCCGCATTCACGTAGGTGTCCCACGCTTCTGGATTGTCGTCGGCGACTTTCCTGAGTATGGTGAGAAGGGTTCCATTCAGTCTTTCTACTTGTCCGTTGCTGGCTGGGTGGTATGGTGGTGTGCGAATGTGATGGACTTGTATCAACTCGAACACGTCTTGCATCAGGCGGCCGGTGAACTGAGATCCGTTGTCCGTTCTAATGCTGTCCGGGAATCCGACTCTGGTAAAGATGGCGATGAGTGCATCTGCGATCTTCTTGGTGTCAATCGCTGGCAACGGGACTGCTTCGCACCACATCGTACATGCGTCGACGAGTGTGAGTAGAAATCTGTTCCGCTTCTTGGTCATGGGCAGTGGTCCTACTATGTCTACTGAGACTTGCTGGAATGGCACGCCGACTACTACCGACGGTCCTAAGGTAACTGGTACGGTGTGATGTCGCGGGGAATATCGTTGACATTGGTGGCAAGATTTCACGTAGCGCTTGACATCCTCCGTGATTCCTGGCCAATAGTAGTGTGCGCTGATTCTCTGCACTGTGGCTCCAATTCCCATGTGTCCGCTGAGTGGCATGCTGTGGCCTAGTTCTAGTACTTGGGCTCGAAGGGTGGCTGGTAGTACTAGTTGGGTGTGATCTCCATCTCCTTGTCGATGTAGAACTCCCTCTTCCATGTAGAAGTCTCCCTTGTGCGGGGGTGTGTGCGCCTTGGGTAGCTTCTGGAAGCACTTCGCTATCGAGGTGTCTTCTTTCTGTGCTGTTTTGATCTCTTCGAGTCCTGGATTCGGAGCGAACTCGGGCTGGGGTGGTTGGGTTTTAGCTTGGGCCCTGGTTTGCACTGCAGCTATCTCTACAGTTTTAGGGGGCGTGCCTAAGAACACATACCTACAACCTAGCACTAGATCATACAGGGGTTTCTGTAAAACAGCTGCTTGGATTCGTCCTGTGACGTACCTACTCTCTACTTCGATCCAAGCTATTGGGCAAGTAGTCGCCGGTTTCGTCAAGTCTGCTCCTTGTAAGTCGACTGTCTTGTCTGTCAAGTCCGCGCGCGATACAAGAGATTCGCTAACTATCGCGTCGTATGATAGACCTGTGTCATACAGACAGTTCGCTTCTTTTCCGTTGACCTTGACCGTGTCTGTCACCGATGGGTGATCTCCGCTCGTGTGTGGCTTGTTACCGCTGCTTTGAGTTAGAACTCTGTGCGCTGGCCGGCTTTCGCGCTCTTCCCTACGTTGTGCGGCCAACTTGAAACATTCTGCGGTGGAGTGATTGTTTCTGTTGCAGAACGAACAATACCGTCTCTGTTCTGCGGGACCTCTTTTCCCGAATTCCGTGTTGGGTCCTTTATTTTGCCCAGGTCTGGGGTTATTCGGCTTATTCGCGGTGCGCTCTTCCCGGTTAGGGCTTCGTTTCTGTGCCTCTTTCCCGTTAGGCTTTAGGTCTCGCCTGAAGCTCTTGGCTTCTCCGTGTGCGGCCACGTACCTATCTGCGACCTTGACCAGATCTTCCAGTCTTTCCGCGCCCTGCTCTACTGAGAAGGTTCTCAGCTCGGGGGTCATGGTTTCCCGTAGCTGTTCCCATACTAACAGTTCTGTCAGTCCATCATACGTCTTTGCCGTGGCTTACTGGCTAATCCACTTATCTAGCATTGTGGACAACCGATCCGCCAACTGCGCATAGCTCTCTCCTTTCACTCTCCGATTGGTGCGGAATTTTTGCCGGTAGCATTCTCCTGTCAGTTCGAATCCCGTTAGGAGTGCCTCTTTTACTTTGTGATAGTCAGTCACTCTGTCAGTCGGTAGCTTACTGTAGATGTCATAAGCCTTCCCTCTAAGCCCTTGACTAAGCTTAAAAGACCAATGAGTGGGATCTAGTTTATACTCTGTTGCTAGACGCTCAAACCTAGTCAGATAGAGATCTAGACCTTCTTCTCTTTCATTGAATGTTCCCAGTGGAAATGACATTCCTTGTACAGGGTTGGATGCTACCTCTAGCTGATCTGAGTGGGGAGGGGTTGAGGAAGAACTTGAAGCTCCTGATCCCAATCTTCTTAGCTCTAACTCATGCTGTCTTTCTTTTTCCTTTTCTTCCCTCTCTTTTTCTTTTTCTGCCCTCTCATACTCCCATTTCCTAACTTCTGCTTCTCTCTCTGCTGCTAATGCTGCCTTCTTCTGTTCTCTTTCTGCCTCTAGCTCTAATTTCCTCGTTTTTCTCTCTGCCTCTAATTTCTTCTGCTCTGCTTCTAATTTCTTCTGCTCTAGTTCTAATTTCTTTTGCTCTGCTTCCAATTTCTTTGCCTCTCTCTCCGCTTCTAACTTCTTTGCCTCTCTCTCTGCTGCTCTCTCTGCCTTAGCCTCCTGTTTCTCTACCTCTGCATTGATATACGCAATTAGGTCTCCCCCTGCTAAGTGTAAAGCTTCTCCCAATTCCTTGAAGCGCAATCTCAAGGCCACTGGGTCCGACATTGTCAAAAGTTTCTATGAACAACCTCTGAGTCTCGTGGAATACCAAAACACTAGCAATATTGCAATTCAATAAAAACAATGCAAAGACCATAAAATTCGTAATCAATAATAGAATAAAACAAGAGTCAAATGGCATACAACAGTTATTTAAGCAAAACCTGCAAAAGAACAATAACAGATAACAGATAACAGATAACAGAACTTTATTTCGCCAGGTGACAAGCACGAGGAATACACTTTGATGTTGGCACACATATTTATACAAAACACAATAACAAAGCCAACCACACCTACGCACAACCATCCACTTGCTGACACACTCATACAAGACTAGGAATAAAACTGACTGGAATATAGTAGAAACAGAATGATCAAATCAAATATAGAATAATACACACACATCCACACACACGTTATCTCTCGCTCTCTCAATTCTCTTCTCTTATCTTACACACTCTACATACATCTATAAATTCTCTCTCTATCACTTCCTCTACTCACTCTCTCTCTCTCTGACTCTCTCTTCCTCTCTTTCTTTCTGTCTTTCTTTCACACACTTCTCCCTCCCTCCCTCCCTCCCTCTTTCTCTCTCACTCTCTCTCTCTCTTTTTCTTTCTCTCTCTCTCTTATGCATAAGTCACTGAGATAGTCAGGGATCATCGGGTGCCAGACAAGGAGTTGAGGTTTGACACTGCTTGTGGGAAAAAACTGTTCTTGAAGCGGCAGGTACGGGTCTTCATAGTTCTGAGCCTTTTGCCAGAAGGAAGCAGCTCGAAGAGGTGGTATCCGGGGTGGGAGGCATCATCCACTATCTTTCTGGCTCTGCTCATCAGGCGTTTGGTATAGATGGAGGCCAGAGATGGGAGATCGGTGTCAATGATCTTGCTGGCAGTGGAGACAATATGGTCTAGTTTTTCTTTCTGTTGTTGGGATGCACCCCCATACCACACACAGATGGAAAATGTTAGAACACTTTCTACCACAGAGCGGTAGAACTGGGTGAGGATTTCCTTCCTCAGGCCAAATTTTTTCAGCTGCCTGAGAAAGTACATCCTCTGCTGTGCTCGCTTGATGATGGAGTCGGTATTGAGATCCCAGGTGAGGTCGCAGGAAATGAGTGAGCCCAGAAACTTGAATGACTCAACTGTCTCGATGGGCTGGCCGTTGATGAAGAGGGGTTCAATGGGAGTGGCGTTCCGACGAAAGTCGATCACCATCTCTTTGGTCTTGGAGGCGTTCAACTCGAGACTGGTGTAATTGCACCATGACACCAGCAGGTCGACTTCCTGCCTGTAGGCTGACTCATCTCCATTGGATATGATGCCCTCAACGGTGGTGTCATCGGCAAACTTTACGAGTTGAACTGACTCGTGATGGGAGGTGCAGTCGTTGGTGTACAGGCAGTATAGAAAAGGAGACAGGACACACCCCTGGGGTGCGCCTGTGCTCAGGGTCAGGAACTGCGAGATGTTGCTGCCTATTTTCACTGACTGGGGGCGGTTGAGGAGGAAGCTCAGAATCCAGAAAGAGATGGAGGGGGAGAGGTTGAAGAGCTGAAGCTTGTCGAACAGGGTCTGGGGGACGATGGTGTTGAAAGCAGACGAGTAGTCTACGAAGAGGAGGCGGGCGTAGCGATTAGGGGTTTCTAGCTGCTGGAGGATGAAGTGAAGGGCCAGGGCGACGGCATCGTCGACAGACCGGTTAGCTTGGTAAGCAAACTGGCACGGGTCCAGTTTGCCCTTGGTAGCGGACTGGAGGTGCTTGAGTACCAGGCGCTCCAGCACTTTCATCACCAACGAGGTCAGGGCCACAGGGCGGTAGTCATTGAGGGAGCTAATTTGGGGTTTCTTGGGAACAGGTACGATGGTGGAGGTCTTGAAACAGCGGGGGACAGTGGACAAGAGAAGGGAGGAGTTGAAAATCTGGGTAAAAACTGGAGCCAGTTGGGAGGAGCAGTGTTTGAGAGTGGGGGCTGATACTCCGTCAGGCCCACCTGCCTTTCTGCTGTTCTGCCTCTTGAAGAGAGACTCCACCTCCGACTCTGTGATGGTGAAAGGTGGAGGCTGGTGGGAAGCGGAATCAGGAGGGGAGACTGTGACAGGGATGGTGTTCTGTCTGTCGAATCTGGCATAGAACTCGTTCAGCTTATCTGGGAGCTGCTTGTCGTCAGCATCAGCTTGGCGTCCTTTCTTCTTGTAGTCAGTGATGGTTTGCAGACCTTGCCAAACTGCCCTGATGTTGTTGGACTGAAAGTGGGCCTCTAGCTTTTTCTTATAATCCCACTTTGCACGTCTGATGGCCTTTTCTAACTCATATTTGGCCCTTTTGTAGCTGATCTTGTCGCCGCTTCTATGAGCTTCTTCCTTTGCTCTCAGGCTTGACTTGAGGCTGTTGTTGAACCATGGCTTGTCATTTGGCCAAGATCTGACTTCTTTTGTTGGAATGCAGCCTTGTTCACAGAAACTAATGTAGGAAGTTACCACATCAGCTTGCTCATGGATGTCAGCACAGGAGGTGGTCAGTGCCTGCCAGTCCGTACAGTCAAAACACGCCTGTAGTTCCTGGATAGAGTCTTGATTCCAGCGCTTGACAGTACGGACCTGTGGTTTGCCTGACTTTAGTTTCTGGCGGTAGGAGGGAAGAAGGAACACCATCACGTGATCAGATCGGCCGAGTGGGGGGCGGGGTATAGAGCGGTAAGCGCCGCTAATTGTGCTGTAGCATAGGTCAAGGGTCGCTTTCTCTCTCGTTGCACATTTGACGTGTTGTTTAAACTTGGGCTGTTGTTTTCTCAAGTCAGCATGGTTGAAATCACCCAGAACGATAATGTGACAGTCAGGGTGTGAATTTTCAATGTTTGTGATCTGTTTGGAAAGTTCTTTGATGGCAGAAGTAGCGTGCGCTTTGTCAGGGACGTAGACGCCAACCAAAACAATGGAGGAAAACTCTCGTGGAAGGTAGAAGGGTCGACACTTTACAGTGAGAGTTTCAAGGTTGGGTGCACAGTGTTTGGATAAGATAGACACATCTGTACACCATCGGTCGTTGATCATAAAACAAATGCCGCCACCTGACTTTTTCTGTGAATCGTCAGGCGTGCGATCGGCGCGATGAAGCGAAAAGCCGTCGGGTTGTACTGCAGCGTCGGGAGTAGAGGGAGACAACCACGTTTCCGTGAAGCAAAATACCGAACAATCAGTAAAGTCTCTTTGAATGTTTATCAGGTAGCGCAACTCATCTTTCTTGTTGTCTAGGGATCTTACATTTGACAAACAGATGGCAGGGAGGGGAGGGCGTGAGGCGCGTTGGCGAAAACGAACGAGCACGCCAGCTCGTTTACCTCTCTTGCGTGTGCGGCGACCGGGCGAAGCTTCCACGTGGTTTTGATACGCGCCGGCGTGTGTATGAAGAATGTCGAATGGAAAAGTGAAAAGTTCTGGTCTGTACTCACAGTCCGCAAAATCACGGATGAAAAGTAGATGTTCTCTTGAATATTTTAGCACACATACAGTCCTTTCGAAGCAGATACACAACACTATCAGTCCAAAACACACAACCAACATCTTGTCGCCCTGTATCGGCGCCATCTTACCGGAAGCGTCAATGCAACATACAGACACAAAAATATTTGAAGCAAAAAAGTTTTTAACTAAAGAATAGTGCACCAAAACTGATCAGTGTTATACCCTTACACTATTCTAAGTTATTCTACTTCTACTGTTATCTAATTTTATTGTACTTAGATCCGGTTATACCCAATTCCTATTATACACAGATCCTGGCAGGCTCGCCAATTAAAGTGTCACGTGGGGTTTATGGGCTCTGCACAATGGAATTATGGACCCTCACGTTTATTCGGTGGGAACTGCTAGTAAGTCACCCTATGAATTACTTTAATAAATTTATTTGTTTAGCTCGTTCTGTGTTAAGGTTGGGGTACAGAAATAGATAGAAAAATGGTAAAAGATTACTGTCACACTAGCTTTCACACGGCTATGAATCATATGTAGTCCAGCCACTTGATAACAGTTAAAATCACACATTTATTTCTTCTACTCTATACAAGATTCTCTAAGTACTAATCTAACTTAAAAAGTCTCAGTTAATGCTAATAGTTCGATCGCTGATAGTCTAGGCAGCTGTTATATCTTCATCGGGCACTTGCTATTATATCTCATGTAGATTTGGACTACTGTGGTCCGTTTTACAGTTTCTGAAGAGTTGGACTACTGTGGTCCTGTTTTGATCAGTTTAAGTGCACCTTCGTTTTTGCACTTAACTGCTAGATGGGGCGTGCGAAGTCCTTCTGTGAGGTAGCTTCTGGTCCACCTTTGTCGTTGTGTAGTTGGGTTCCCTTGCCACGCTGTGGGGTCTGACAGGGTGTTTTTTCGGGTAGCTCTTTCCGACTTGTGCGGTAGAGTCTCCGCAACCAACTCGTCGTTTCTGTGGAGTGGGACGCACAGGATAGCTCGCCTGCTCGTCTGTAATATAAGAGACGAAATTCTGCACAACCCTGAATAATCGGTTTGTGCAGAGCGTCTCACTGAAAGCCAAAGTAGCCCTCAGTGATAGCTCCACATCTCTATACATAAGCGACGAACATTCTGCTACTTCCGGGGTCCACTGGAAACTCACTCTAAATTCCTATACATACATAACTATCAATCGTGTCTAACTATACACATACAGAATTAATAATATTATAAACATTCAGTGGTACAGCCACTGGTCTGCAAACATACATATAAGTTAAACAACAGTGGTTCCATATGGTATGCAACATGGCGGCGCAACCGGTCGTGTGTCGCCACGTGTTCGGCTTTTCCACATGGTCACGCAAATTCGGATTAACAATTCACATTTATGCATAGCAAATTCCACAAACATAATTTCAACAATAATATAAATATATCACGATGAAACAGAAGGGTGTTTATTTACCTGTTTGACAAGTTCAGGCCCGTGATGACTTGAGAGAATTCTAAGATTCTAAAGTCCTGCTTCCTGGTCTATGAGTGAAGAGATTTCTCTAGCTGTGGAGATGTTGACTCTACCTCGTCTCACACACGACTGATTCAAACTGCGCTAAGATCTGACACAGTCAGAACTGCTCTACCCGCTTAGCCTGCTCTCTCATTGGTTAAAAACGGTCAGATTCAAAGTTCAAGAGCTGAGTCACTGCGATGTGGGTGGCTCGCTCGCCGTGTGTGGTCTGCTGTGTACATTAATTGCTGCTGTGTAATACACTCCTTTCTCTAATGTTACAATTACTACACAAGGCTGAATATTCATAGGCAGAGTTAAAACTAGCCAGTTCATGACAAAGGCCATCACAAAGCCGATGATCTCTTGAGGGCACAGTTGGCTAAGTGGCGGTAAGCGTTGGCAAAACAATTGAAGCACTTAATGTTAAGCGATAATATTAAAGGCGTATGTATGTATGTATGTATGTATCAGTTTATAGTCCCCTCTCTTCCCGATAAGGATTTTCAGAGAGGAGACTTAGACAGGGTGTTTTTAGAACGATTAAAGGCGATGGTTCCAAAGTTCAAGGTAAACGACCTGGATTGCCGGAAACAAACAAACCAACAAACAACGCCATGACCCTGATACACAGGGAAAAAGCTTCCTACTCCTTCTGATGAGAATATAATCCGAGACCTTGTCTGTGCATGCAGGCATTCCATCGCACGGATGTTAAAGATCTGGAAGCTCTTGGCCTAAACGGGTGAGTGCCAGTGATATAACTACATACATCTAGCACTAGGTCCCTTTCCTTTCCCATCCCCACTGGCCAAGGATTGTGATCCGTTTCCTGGAGTAGTTAAAAGAAGCACCTCGTGCGGCTTGAGTTAGATATGTTTGGGCCAGCAATAACCTGCACTTCAACCATTTCACCCTTTCAATCCTCTTCCAAGAATAGAATGACCACTATAAACATGAATCTTCATAGCAGAAGGCAAGGGGAAAAAATCCCAGTCAACTCGTATACAGTTCTCAAAATGTTCACCTTTACTTTTTAAAAAAAAGAAGAAGAAAAGAAAACGCTTCCTCGGTATAAAACATGAAAGCATACAATAAATCACACACAGTTCAACTTCATTTGCGGATGGTACAAAAAGTAATCATTATCCATCTTCATGTCTTCAGGTCATGCATCTTCATGTCTTCATATCATGCATCTTCATGTCCCCCTTTCCCTAATTCCATTACAAATGCTCTCATCGTCATTTCCCTAACATCTTCACCCACAGAAGCTCCTAGTAATTACAATAATATATATATAAGAAGACATTTGAAGACAGAACAAATCAGGAGATGACTTTAGAGAAGAAATTAGCGTTGAGTTTGCTTTGAAGGTGTTGATAGTCGGTATGCTGCGGAGAGAAAGTGGTAATAAATTCCAGGCAGTTGGTCCAAAGACAGAAAAAGATCTAGAACCAACAGATGACAATTTGTGGCGGGGTATCCTGAGGAGTGTTTCGGATGAAGATAGCAAGTTGCGAGCGGGAGTGTAACGTAGGACATTATTGGCAAGGTATGAAGAAGCGGAGTAATAGAGACACTTGTAACAGAAAAGACAGATTTTGTAAAGAATTATTTGTGGTATGGGAATCCAGTGGAGTGAGCGAAGGAGTGGAGTGATGTGATCAGTCCTGTCAGTACTCTAAATGAGAAAGTGCTGTAGCCTATATCAGTAAGTGAGGTAAAGAAACCCGTTTAAAGAAAATAGAAAACGAGAAAGGTAAGACTTATTCTCATTGTTGTCTGAAACATTATAAACAAGATGGCAAGCATTCACGTGTATTTCCAGACAAACAGAGCGTTTTCAATTAAAGTGCCAATTGCTTGGCGGTTTTGTGATTCGGCATTATTCTAACAAAGCAAAAAGAATATATGAAATGATAGGCCATTATCTAAACCATCTGCAAACAATTATCAAAAGCGAATCATCCAATGTTTAGATACAGTGCAAAACGGTTTTAGAATACCAAAACTCAACAAAATGGCTTCAGCAGTCTTTGAGATATTGACCACAGCGTATTTAGCAACAAAATGCCTCAAGTGACCTTGACATTTGTGGTAAAGCAAATATGATGGGACGGGAGGCCGCCACTAACCTATGTAATGTTCCTAATGAAGTTTGGTCATAATCCGTTCCGTGGATCTTGAGGAATGGCTTTCAACGGACAGACAGGCGGACGGACTGACCGACAGACGTTTGGTTCGTTCTCATTCCCATCGATTATTTAAAGTATTTTAAGATATGTTTCAGATATGTTTGCAAAATGCAAAAAGGGGTGATGCGGAAAATTCCAGTTAAGAAGAAAGGCTGTGATTAAGAGCAATGGTAGAGAGACAAGGACAGCGATAGAGCGAGGAAAAAAAACTTTTAATACAAATGGCAGCCAGGTCTACATCTGACATCTCAATAAGACATCACGGGAAGATAACTGTGTGAGAAAAGTTCTACAACTTGTTGCAATAAGGAGAAGAAGAAGGCCGATGGGAAGAAGTTGGAGGAGGAGGACGTGACGGAGAAGAAGAAGGAAAAAGGATGAGGAGAAGAAGATGGATGGGGAAGAAGAAGAAGAAGAAGAAGAAGAAGAAGAAGAAGAAGAAGAAGAAGAAGAAGAAGAAAAAGAAGATGAAGAATGTCATGAACTGGCTAGTTTTAACTCTGCTTGTTGACTATTTAGCCTTGTGTAGTCTTTGTAACAGTAGAGAGTCAGTATAGTACACAGCAGCAATTAAAGTACACACCGCGAGCCCGACCCACGCTGCGTAGTGAGTCAGCACTTGAGCTTTGAATTTGACCGTTTTAACCAATGAGAGCTCAGCTTAGCGGGTAGAGCAGTTTTACTGTGTCAGATCCTAGCGCAGTTTGAATCAGTCGTGTGTGAGACGAGGAAGAGTCAACATCTCCACAGCTAGAGAAATCTCTTCACTCATAGACCAGGAAGCAGGACTTTAGAATCTTAGAGTTCTATCAAGTCACCACTGGCCTGAACTTGTCAAACAGGTAAATGAACACCCTTCTGTTTCATCGTGATATATTTATATTATTGTTGAAATTATGTTTGAAGAATTTGCTATGCATAAATGTGAATTATTAATCCGAATTTGCGTGACCTTGTGGAAGAGCCTACCACGAGGCGAAACACGACCGGTTGCGCCGCCATGTTGTATCCCGTACGGAACCACTGTTGTTTAACTTATATGTATGTTTGCAGACCAGTGACTGTACCACTGAATGTTTATAATATTATTAATTCTGGATGTGTATAGTTAGACACGATTGATATTTATGTATGTATAGGAATTTAGAGTTGAGATTCCAGTGGAACCCGGAAGTAGCAGAATGTTCGTCGCTTATGTATAGAGATGTGGAGCTATCACTGAGGGCTACTTTGGCTTTCAGTGAGACGCTCTGCACAAACCGATTATTCAGGGTTGTGCAGAATTTCGTCTCTTATATTACAGACGAGCAGGCGAGCTATCCCGAGCTATCCTGTGAACCCCACTCCACAGAAACAAGTTGGCGGAGTATCCTCTACCGCACAAGACGGAAAGAGCTACCCTGAAAAACACCCTGTCAGACCCCACAGCGTGGCAAGGGAACCCAACTACACAACGACAAAGGTGTACCAGAAGCTACCTCACAGAAGGACTTCGACCGCACCATCAGAAAGTTAAGTGTATTCTCCGAAAGTGCACTTAACCTGATCAAAACAGGACCACAGTAGTCCAACTCTTCAGAAACTGTAAAATGGACCACAGTAGTCCAAATCTACATGAAATATAATAGCAAGTGCCCGAGGAAGAAATAACAGCTGCCTAGACTATCAGCGATCGAACTATTAGCATTGAAAGAGACTTTTTAAGTTAGATTAGTACTTAGAGAATCTTGTATAGAGTAGAAGAAATAAATGTGTGATTTTAACTGTTATCAAGTGGCTGGACTACATATGATTCATAGCCGTGTGAAAGCTAGTGTGACAGTATTCTTTTACCATTTTTCTATCTATTTCTGTACCCCAACCTTAACACAGAACGAGCTAAACAAATAAATTTATTAAAGTAATTCATAGGGTGACTTACTAGCAGTTCCCACCGAATAAACGTGAGGGTCCATAATTCCATTGTGCAGAGCCCATAAACCCCACGTGACAAAGAAGAAGAAGAAGAAGAAGAAGAAGAAGAAGAAGATTCACATTACCTCAGACTCGTTGTAAGTGAGAGATCGGTCGTGACAAAGTGAAAAGAAAATCTCTGGATTTTAATACTAGACTAGATCTCTGGATTTTATTACTAGACTATATTCCACACATGAATTTTGTATTAGATCTGATATTGAGTTTCCTAAAAGAGCTAGACACATTAAAAGCCTTATTACCATAGCAACTTATACACAAGATCTTCTTCAGGAATGTCAAATTACTCATGAAACAGTTGCTACACGTGTAATAACACCTCCTATCCCACCTTGGGAATTAAAAAAGGCGAATTTTGATTATGATTATAGTGCTGTATCAAAACATTCAGATAAAAATATGGTAGCCATAGATGCTCGCATAAATTTAAATGAAAAATATAATAATAGTTTAAAAATTTTCACTGATGGTTCGGTACTAGAATCAGAAAATGCGGGGTCTGCTTTTGTCATTCCCGATTTGAAAATACGTGAGTCATTTCATTTAGGAAAAGGGTTTTCAATTTTTACAGCAGAATTGATAGCTATTTTAATGGCTTTAAATAAACTTGTTAGCTTGCCTACTGCTTTCTATAGTATAGTAATGTGTGTGGATTCACGGTCTGTTTTACAGGCTTTAAATACTACAAATAGCAAGGAACGACAAGAAATAATTTATGAAATCAAACATGTTGTTCATTGTTTGATCATCAATGGAACAGAAGTTAATTTCTGTTGGATACCATCACACTGTGGTTTTATCTTTAATGATTGGGCAGATCGAGAGGCAAAGAATGGTGCTCTGAACTTGAATTCAGTTACTGTTCACATATCTTTATCTACTAAAGAAGCAATCAGCAGACTGGAAAAAGCAATTTAAAAAAATACAATTATTCACCCCAATATTCGTTACATGTTGGTTTTTCAAGACCTGTTGTAACATTAGCATATAGAATTCTTTTAAATTCATTACGAACTAAGTTTTGTAAAAATATTTTTTGCTCTTGTAATAGTGCTTTTTCACTGGTTCATAAACTGTTTAAATGCACTGATTTTGACTTTTTACTACCAGTGGAAATGAAAAACATTAAGCTATTAAGTGATTTAAATTTTTCAGTATGTTTAAAGCTTGCGAAATGTTTTATTTATTTATCTGTTGGAAGATTTATGTAGAATTCTTTTTCAGTGACTATAGTATGTGTAAATTAAATCATAGAGGTAGGGGAGAGAGAGAGAGAGAGAGAGAGAGAGAGAGAGAGAGAGGGAGAGAGTTGTTTAATTTTTTTTTCTGAGATGTTCTTGTTAATGAGTTGACTTTTTGATATAGTTAATTATTTTACATTTGTTCAGTACTATGTTCTTTTTCTTATTTTCAATGTCTAAATCACTTAGGTGAATAATAGACAATAAATGAGTAACACACACACACACAAGAAGAAGAAGAAGAAGAAGAATAGCAACAAGGTGTTGTTGATGATGATGATGATGATGATGATGATGATGATGATGATGATGATGATGATGATGATGATGACGATGATGATGATGATGATGATGATGATGATGATGATGATGATGATGATGATGATGATGACGACGACGTTGATGATGACGACGTTGATGCTGATGCTGATGCTGATGATGATAACGACGACGACGTTGATGATGACGACGTTGATGATGATGCTGATGATGATGATGTTGATGATGATGATGATGATGATGATGATGATGATGATGATGATGATGATGATGATGTTGACGATGATGAGGGTGACAAAGATGATGATGATGATGATGAGGAGAATGATAATGATGATGGTGACATTGTTTTCTTCTTTAAAATGTGTTTCCGTGACAGTGAGGCATTTTGCTCTTCTCTTAATCTAATTATTCGACTTTCTCAGAATCTGTTTCCAACGTGAATTAAATATTTGCCATGGCCCCATCTCTTCTTTGTCTGTTCAACTGCCGTGTGTATTCACACTGATCTCACCCCAGTTCCCCAGTTGTCTGAAGATATCCGATCATCGCCGAATAAATCATACCAAAAGCGAAATATACACTCTAGGAACCAAGGAAACAGCACCAACGATTCAGCGGAAATCGAGCAGACACACAGAATAGGGGACGACACGGGTGGGGATGTCGCCTCCCTAGTGCCCACCTTGGGTCTCGCAGGGTACCAGCAGCCGGCCTCTAACTTGGCCGACTCACACTCGAAAGCTGTTTTCATGGTTAAGTCTGTTCGAGTTTTCAAATACTCAGTATGCCAGGGTACTAAATAAAGTCTGTATGTAGAATACAGCGTAACGGAGCCTGCAAAGGAGCTCCATACATGCAGTCTTGCCCTAGCAAACTCGTCTACGTTGTATGTGGTGGTAGTACGGTCTGGAACACCAAAGTGAATGGTCGAGCCAGCGTTCGCGTATCGACAGTGATGGGAACTCTTTTTTTTTCCCTTTTTTCTTATAACAGGAGTCGACTGTCTGTGAAGAAGAAGAAGAAGAAGAAGAAGAAGAAGAAGAAGAAGAAGAAGAAGAAGAAGAAGAAGAAGGAGGAGGAGGAGGAGGTTCCGAAATTTGAATCTAAATGTCGTGTCCGAGCGGTCAAAAGGTCGTCCGCAAAAAGCAGTAAATGACTTATCTCCCTTAAAACAGGTTCAGGCGAAAAACAAAGACAGCACAGTATGACTAATAAACCCCAATGCATTGCTGTGGATTGACAATACTGTGCCTGTAGTCTCAAGTGACGCTCAGTGATGGCATTATGACTCGTTGACTGTTAGCGAAGCCCGTGACGTCAACCTCGAGGACTTTTAAACTTTCATACACGCCTATCGGAGAGCGTTAACTTACAAACGGTGGATTGATAAACTCTTCTATTATCATACTGTCTGGTGCAAAAGTTTGAAAATAACATTACCTCAGACTCGTTGTAAGTGAGAGGTCTGTCGTGACAAAGTGAAAAGAAAATCTCTGGATTTTAATACTAGACTAGATTAAACTTATACCCATATTCCAATAGTTATTGTCGAGGAAAAAGTTGCAAACTAAAACAATACACACACCCCTACTCACACACACGTACATACACACATGCTTGTCATTTAACGTATGGGCGGACAAGAGGTATATTTTTCAGCACCAAAATATTTACTGAAACAACTCCAGAGTATGGACAGTAAAGCAATTAAAATGGTTATGGGTATTCCAATACACACAAAAACAGACGATGCTGAAAGCAGCTGGAGTATTACCATTAAATGAGTGGAGAAAATTATCATGTGCTAAATATAAATATATTTAGAGAATTTACCACAAATTGGGAATTTAAGCGAGCAAACTTTGATTTTGAATATACTGCTATACGAAAAAAAGGAAAATGGATTATTGTTAGCAACAGAATATATAGAACAAAAATATTATTAAAAATATTATTAAAAATATTATTCTTATTTGCAAATTTATACTGATGGTTCTGTTTTAGATAGAGGCCAAACAGGGGCTGGTTATGTTATACCTGCTTTAAAAATTAGTGAATCATTTTATTTAGGTAAAGATCGTTCAATTTATACTGCAGAACTTACCGCAATTCTTATAGCATTAAATAAGATTTTGAGTCAACAAAAGATATTTTTAATATATTATTATATGTAGACTCCATATCAATTCTTCAAAGTTTGGACTCTAATATTAATAAAAGCAGAGGTGATATTATATATGAAATAAAATATCTTATACATTTGCTTCATTATCAATGGCACAAATGTTCATTTTTGTTGGATACCATCTCATTGTGGCTTACATAATGATGATTGAGCAGACAGGAAAGCAAAAAAAAGGAGCGAAAAATGAACACAACGTTAGCCATATTGAAATCCCCTTATCACCAAAAAAAATGTATAGTATAATCGAAAATAAAATAAAAAATAATTTTCCTTTAAAAATAGTATATAGTGAAAATTCACAGTATCCTCGAACAATAACCTCTTTTGCATATCCTTACTTTAAATTCTTGGAGGACACAATATTGCAAGAATATTGTTTGCATTTGCAATGAAAATTTAACTATAAATCATATCATTCATGACTACAGTATAATAGCACAATATATTCCACAGAACATTCATAATGTTAAAAAAAAATAGTGAATATTGGATAACCATCGCTAAATCTATAATTTATAGTCCTGTGGGACATTTTTTAAAATAAAAATTACAAGTTTCTTCTGATTACTTAGTATATGACAATATCACAAAATTGAATTTCTTTACATGAACATTTCACATGTTTGACATGTTCTATTTAATTTTTTTGTTATAGTTTTAAAATATTGTTTGAATACTTAATTTTTATTTTATTTTATTTTATGTTATGTTACTGTACTATTTTGTTTAAATGTTCTCTGCTTTCCCCATCCATGTAGCAATTATCCTTTTTCCCCACCTTCCTTTTATTTTCTAGTCTAAAATCACTTCGGTGAATAGACGTTAAATGAAATAAACAAACAAACAAACAGTATACACACAAACACACACACGCGCACACTCACACATACGCGCGCGCGTACATATACATACGCACATACATAAAACGCTGCGGGCGGGAAATGACGGGAAAGGGTCAGGCTCGATAAAGCACATATTCATACTATAGTCTATCGCACACATGAACACACACATTCACACAAGCGAAACGTTTACACGCAATCGCAAATATATATAGAGGAAGAAAGAAAGAGAGGGAGACACAGAGAGAGAGAGAGAGAGAGAGAGAGAGAGAGAGAGAGAGAGAGAGAGAGAGAGAGAGAGAGAGAGAGAGAGAGAGAGAGAGAGAGAGAGAGAGAGAGAACATGGCAACAAGTAAATATGTTCTATGTTTTATAGTGTTATGATTATTTTCTTTGCGTCGGGGGTGGGGGGTGGGGGAGTGGTGGCTTGGGTGGGGTTGGGGGGCAGTCGAGTGGGTTAGGAAGGACTTGAATTTTGAAAATACAGTTGGCGTGATGCCGATACTGTACTATCTGACTTCATCAAAAGCCAAAGTACATCTGACGAAGTCATAGAGTAAAGAAAGAAACTATAGCAAAACAAAACAAAAATCAATCTGGTTGTAACTTCCGTAATACTTTCTTTGAAGCTGGGTTTAATTCGGTGCTTTGGGTTTTCACTAAGTATAAACACCGTTCGCTAGCCATACATTCTAGCTCCACTTTGAGTATAATAGACTGCAGAGGTATTACCGCCAGGCCAGGACCATGTCAAGAGTAAAATATACTTAATGCGGAGATAGATCTCGGACACTCTGTGTTGTGTTCTATCTGGTGCAAGCTCTTCGTCCATTAAAGTCGTACGTATCAACACGTCAGTACAGTTCAGCACGCTTGGATGCACTCCGGAGATGGTCCCCAGCCTCCAGCGAGGTGACAAATTCCAGCGCCAGCAGGCAGATTCAATTTCCTGGCTCTGTAGCCCTTCTCCTGCACAACTGCGATGCTGAGGGGGGAATAAAGGACTAAACACACCGGTCAACGATGGAAGACTTTGAAGAGAAGAAAACGGGCAAACCCCAATGATCAACCTCTCTCACGATGTTGAAACGGGATGCGGGAATATAGAGCGCTCATCTATTTGGGGGATGGCGGGATGCACGTCAAAGCTGAAGACGATTTCCACTGCCGCTCATTGCCTACTCGTTGATGTGTGTAGTACGGCTTTTAAATAAATACCTCCCTTACGCGCTGCTGCACTTTAAGAAACAAATATTCTAAAAAGAAAGAAAGAAAAAGATGTAGAGTTCAAAAAAACTGCCCTTCAAGTTCAAACCAAAGCAGGGATCAAATCTGTTGCCAAAATATGAGATTTGTATTTCAAACAGGAACTTAAGTGTGTCAAAAATTGAAAGGAGGGCGAAGTGGTTGGACTAGGTAAAAAAAGAATGATGAGTTTGAGACAAAATCGGAACTGAGTGGGGGGTGGGGGGTGGGGGGGGTAATATTACAAAGGAAGAAGAAGAAAGTTTCAATGACAAGAGATCCGTTTACGCTTTCATGCTCTTAACTTCTTCTCAACCAATATACCCCACCTATGCCCATGAAATAACGGTGCACTGTTATTTTGATTTCAAATCCCATGTTGAACAATTTTGAGAGAGAGAGAGAGAGAGAGAGAGAGAGAGAGAGAGAGAGAGAGAGAGAGAGAGAGAGAGAGAAGAGAAACAGACAGACAAACAGTTAAACAGACATACACAAAGAGAGCCGTTATGCTAAATGTGTTAAGTATTAGGTTGCTTTAATTTTGGAAAGTTAAAATACGTTGTGAAAATTAAATAAATTTGAAGCTCACGTGTGCACAAGAAGACAGTAAGAACAAAGACAAAAAAAAAATTCACATAAAACAAAACAGCTCACATCCAAACAGAATAATCACTTTGTTTTCTTCTCTGTCCCTTGTGACAGGAATAGAGGAGACACATAAGCGATGACACGCTGCGACCCTCCCCCACCCCCCACCCCAGCCATCCCACCCCTTATTTCCTCCTCCTCCCCTCTTTCTTCTCTGTCTCTTTTCAACACAATTCTTCCTTCCCTCCCCCCCCAAAAAAAAAAAAATCAAATTAAAAAAATTCTACTCCTCCAGTTCCGATGATGACACTCACAACCTTTCTCTGCAACTATAGGTCTATGATGAGGGTATGAAGGTATTAAGCTAATACTCATTTGCCGAAAATAAATACATAAAAAACTGCCCCAGATACTTGAAGAGGTGCTGTAACACCTGGGTCAGCGAAGAAGTGGTAGTGTTGGGTGAGATAGATAGTAGTAGTGAAGGACGAGGAAAAGGGAGTGGAAGGTTGTCGAGGAATGTCGAGGGGTGAGGCCAGGATTGGGGTTGTGTGAGCAAGTAGTGAGATGCCAAGATGCATGTTCAAGTGGAGGTATGGTTGGCGTTTGTTTGTGTGCGTGTGTTACACTCAATGTTTTTTTATCAGTAGTTGATTCAGCCCCAATGCATGAATCCTCTTGGTAAGTGTAACTCGGATTCGTTTATCCACGCAACATGTTCACTCAGCAACAAGGCAAAAGTCGTCGTATGAAGTTTTCTAACTTTATTCAGCGTATATCAACAACTGCATACAATCGCTCAATCGCTTTTCACTTTCTCTCCTTCTCTACACATTGCATCAATTATATAGTTTTTCTCTATACTCGAGATAACGTCAGAACATTCCAGCGTGACACAACCAATCAAGCTAAACTTCGTCATCACTGTCTTACGTCATACAACTTTCTTCATCATAAAAGAACCTCTCAGCTTCTATTGGATCTATCTAGATCCTTCGATCGATGGTAAACAAGCAACCCTAGAAGATTCTCCAATAATATCGACCAACGAAAATTATCAACATTATAACAAGTTTCTTCTAACAACAACGCAAAATCGAATCAAAGGTAAATACGCTCTGTTATTGAATGTTTTGCAAAATAAAACGATCGGATCTATCGTGCGCGTCTCAAACGTAACAGCGTGGCTGGGGAATAATTGAAACAACAGACAGGGATGTGTCGTGAGATGACCAGTTTTACTCTGCTTATTTTAATATTTAGCTTGGTTAGTCTATGTAATATTAGAATTTTAAAGTTAGCAAGCAGCAGACGATGGAAGTAATCAAGCGTAGCAGTAGCATACTGCCGATTACACACAGTGGTAGCTGACGGTAAGCCAAGGCAATGACATCACCGCAATTACGTTTGGTAAGTCAGTTATCCGCCAATGAGAACACAGCTAGAATAGGCTCAACCAGGTCTGACTACTTCGAATGTAGAGAAGAGACGGCAGTCGTTTTAAAACCGAGAAAGAGATAACAGCTACATCGCTACACAGGAGCAGTAGTTCTCTCCAGAAAAGACTAGGACGCAGTACTTGTGTAAATCCGAATTCACTCAAGTAGCCACTGGCCTGATATTGTCACGAAGGTAAATGAATATATTTCTGTTTCATCGTGATGTATTATATTATTGTTGAATTATGTTTGTGGAATTTGATATGCATAGAATGGAATTGCTAGCCCGACTTTGCCTGACACGTGGCGTAGCTGACCACGAGGCAAAAGACGACCAGCAGACGCCATCTTGAATTATGTACGGAACCACTGTTGTTTAACTTATATGTATGCTTGCAAACCAGTGGCTGTACAAATGAATGTGTATAATATTATTAATTCTTGATGTGTATAAGTAGCCAGGTTTTATATTTATGAATGTATAGGAAATTAGAGTGGAGATTCCAGTGGACCACGGACTTAGCAGAATGTTCGTCGCTTATATATGTAGATGTGGAGCTAATCACTGAGGGCTATTACGACCTTCAGTGAGACGCTCTGCACACACCTATCATTCAAGGTTGTGCAGAATTTCGTCTCATATGTTACAGACGAACAGGCGTTCTGTAGTGCGCCCAACACTGCCTCAGACGAAACCACGTCGACGCATTAGTTGGCTGCAGCGGTATCCCCAGCATTGCGCGAGGAAAGCCAACCAGTCTACCCACAGGGAAGAAACCAGAAGAAGACAACCCAAGTTGTCAGAAAACCGACCACAGCACAGCACGCCAGACACACAGTTAAGTCTATAGTCGTGTGTGCACAAAAAACTGAGAGCTACAGGACCACAGTAGTCCACTTCTCATGAACTATAACATCCAGTGCCCAAGGATGAACTATTAGCTGCATAGACTATCAGCGATCGAATTATTCACAGTGACTATTTAACGTTTAAGGTAGATTAGTACTTAGAAAATCTTGTATAGAGTAGAAGAAATAAATGTGTGATGTGTAACTGTTATCAAGTGGCTGGACTACATATGATTCATAGCCGTGTGAAAGCTAGTGTGACAGTAATCTTTTACTATTTTTCTATCTATCTCTGTAACCCAGACCTAACACAGACCGAGCTAAATAAATAAATTTATTATAGTAATCCACAGGGTGACTAACTAGCAGTTCCCATCGGAGAAAGCGTGAGGTTTACATCATTCCATTGTGCAGAGCCCAGCAACCCATAAAACCCCACGTGACACTATAATTGGCGAGCCTAGTCAGGATCTGTGTATAATAGGAATTGGGTATAACCGGATCTAGGTACAATAAAATTAGATAACGGTAGTAGTAGTAGAATAACTTAGAATAGTTGAAAGTGTAGGCAGGACTCAGTTTTTGGTGCAATACACTTTACTTAAAAACTTGTTTGCTTCAATTGTTTTTGTGCCTGTATGTTGCATTGTTCTTTTGCAGGTTTTGCTTAAATAACTGTTGTATGCCATTTGACTCTTGTTTTATTCTATTATTGATTGCGAATTTTATGGTCTTTGCATTGTTGTTATTGAATTGCAATATTGCTAGTGTTTTGGTACTCCACGTGATTCAGAGGTTGTTCATAGACACGTTTGACAATGTCGGACCCAGTGGCCTTGAGATTGCGCTTCAAGGAATTAGGAGAAGCTTTGCACTTAGCAGGAGGAGACCTAATTGCGTATATAAATGCAGAGGTAGAGAAACAGGAGGCTAAGGCAGAGAGAGCAGCAGAGAGAGAACAGAAGAAACTCGAAGCAGAACAGAGAAAAGCAGAACTAGAAGCAGAGCAGAAGAAACTAGCACTAGAAGCAGAACAGAAGAAATTAGAGGCAGAGAGAGAAGCGAGGAAATTAGAGCTAGAAGCAGAACAGAAGAAATTAGAGGCAGAGAGAGAAGCGATGAAATTAGAGCTAGAAGCAGAACAGAAGAAGGTAGCAGCAGAGAGAGAAGCAGAAGTTAGGAGATGGGAGTATGAGCGGGCAGAAAAGGAAAAAGACAGACAGCATGAGTTAGAGCTAAGAAGATTGGGAACAGGAGCTTCAAGTTCTTCCTCAACCTCTCCCCACTCAGATCAGCTAGAGGTAGCATCCAACCCTGTACAAGGAATGTCATTTCCACTGGGAACATTCAACGAAAGAGAAGAAGGTCTAGATCTCTATCTGACTAGGTTTGAGCGCCTAGCAACTGAGTATAAACTAGATCCCACCCATTGGTCTTTTAAGCTTAGCCAAGGGCTTAGAGGAAAGGCTTATGACATCTACAGTAAGCTACCGACTGACAGAGTGACTGACTATCACAAAGTAAAAGAGGCACTCCTAACGGGATTCGAACTAACAGGAGAATGCTACCGGCAAAAATTCCGCACCAATCGGAGAGTGAAAGGAGAGAGCTATGCGCAGTTCGCGGATCGGTTGTCCACAATGCTGGATAAGTGGATTAGCCAGTCAGCTACGGCTAAGACGTATGATGGACTGACAGAACTGTTAGTATGGGAACAGCTACGGGAAACCATGACCCCCGAGCTGAGGACATTCTCAGTAGAGCAGGGCGCGGAAAGACTGGAGGATCTGGTCAAGGTCGCAGATAGGTACGTGGCCGCACACGGAGAAGCCAAGAGCTTTAGGCGAGACCTAAAGCCTAACTGGAAGGAGGCACAGAAACGAAGCCCTAACCGGGAAGAGCGCACCGCGAATAAGCCGAATAACCCCAGACCTGGGCAAAATAAGGGACCCAACACGGAATTCGGGAAAAGAGGTCCCGCAGAACAGAAACGGTATTGTTCGTTCTGCAACAGAAACAATCACTCCACCGCAGAATGTTTCAAGTTGGCCGCACAACGTAGGGAAGAGCGCGAAAGCCGGCCAGCGCACAGAGTTCTAACTCAAAGCAGCGGTAACAAGCCACACACAATCGGAGATCACCCATCGGTGACAGACACGGTCAAGGTCAACGGAAAAGAAGCGAACTGTCTGTATGACACAGGTCTATCATACGACGCGATAGTTAGCGAATCTCTGGTATCGCGCGCGGACTTGACGGACAAGACAGTCGAACTACAAGGAGCGGACTTGACGAAACCGACGACTACTTGCCCAATAGCTTGGATAGAAGTAGAGAGTAGGTACGTCACAGGACGAATCCAAGCAGCTGTTTTACAGAAACCCCTGTATGATCTAGTGCTAGGATGTAGGTATGTGTTCTTAGGCACGCCACCTAAACCTGTAGAGATAGCTGCAGTGCAAACCAGGGCCCAAGCTAAAACCCAACCACCCCAGCCCGAGTTAGCTCCGAATCCAGGACTCGAAGAGATCAAAACAGCACAGAAAGCGGACGCCTCGATAGCGAAGTGCTTCCAGAAGCTACCCAAGGCGCACACCCCCCCGCACAAGGGAGACTTCTACATGGAAGAGGGAGTTCTACATCGACAAGGAGATGGAGACCACACCCAACTAGTACTACCAGCCACCCTTCGAGCCCAAGTACTAGAATTAGGCCACAGCATGCCACTCAGCGGACACATGGGAATTGGAGCCACAGTGCAGAGAATCAGCGCACACTACTATTGGCCAGGAATCACGGAGGATGTCAAGCGCTACGTGAAATCTTGCCACCAATGTCAACGATATTCCCCGCGACATCACACCGTACCAGTTACCTTAGGACCATCGGTAGTAGTCGGCGTGCCATTCCAGCAAGTCTCAGTAGACATAGTAGGACCACTGCCCATGACCAAGAAGCGGAACAGATTTCTACTCACACTCGTCGACGCATGTACGATGTGGTGCAAAGCAGTCCCGTTGCCAGCGATCGACACCAAGAAGATTGCAGATGCACTCATCGCCATCTTTACCAGAGTCGGATTCCCGGACAGCATTAGAACGGACAGCGGATCTCAGTTCACCGGCCGCCTGATGCAAGACGTGTTCGAGTTGATACAAGTTCATCACATTCGCACACCACCGTATCACCCAGCCAGCAACGGACAAGTAGAAAGACTGAATGGAACCCTTCTCACCATACTCAGGAAAGTCGCCGACGACAATCCAGAAGCGTGGGACACCTACGTGAATGCGGCACTGTTCGCATACCGAGAAACGCCCCATGCAGCCACAGGTTACACCCCGTCAACATTGCTATTCGGCAGACCGCTAGCAGGACCGCTAGAAGCCCTACGCAGAAGTTGGACGGAAGCCAAGATAGACGACACACCAAGAGGTGCCACCAAGTACGTCGCAGACCTGCAGGAAACCCTCAAAGCAACGTGGAAGAAAGCTGGTGAAGCACTGAAGAAGGCAAGAGCCCGTCAGGCGAAGTACTACAACCGCCACGCGAAGGACCGAGAACTGCAAGTCGGCGATCAAGTGCTACTCTTACTTCCAAGTGGAACCAACAAGCTGGATATCGCTTGGAGAGGACCGTACCGGGTGACTGCCAAGAAATCCAAGACAGTCTACCAAGTAGAGGTAAACGGGAGAGCCCGATACCACCACATTAATCTCCTCAAGAAATACACGGACCGACCAGCGACCCCCAGCACACACACATGGATGGCCATCGCCATCGCTGAAGAAGCTCATCCACAACTACAACAGCATCGCCGTACCACTGACAAATGGAACCCGGAAAACCGCCCCGGACAAAGTCGTATGGACAGCGGAATGCGAGACAGCATTCCAAACACTCAAGGACAGAATGACATCGGCGCCAGTACTCCACCTACCCGATTTGACTCAGCCATTCGTTCTTCGCACCGACGCAAGCGACTTAGGCCTCGGAGCAGTACTGCTACAGCGCGACCCCAAGAATGCAGAGACGCTATTCCCTGTCGCCTACGCCAGCAGAAAATTGAGACCCGCCGAGACCCACTACGCCACGTCGGAGAAAGAATGCCTTGGACTAGTCTGGGCCATACAGAAATTTCAACTCTACCTGTATAGGACACACTTCACAGTGCAGGTGGACCATCATCCACTATCGTTCCTGGCCGCCTCCAAGTCTTTGAACTCTCGCCTGATGCGATGGGCACTCACCCTTCAGGCATACTCATTCCAAATCGAGTACATCCCCGGCAAAGAGAACCACGGAGCCGACTATCTCAGTCGCCATCTCGTGGAGGACACAGCAGCTGTCGCCCACCCAACACAACTAAGGGCCACAGCACCAGAATTCGTCCCCGTCCAGTACAACCCTGTCACTAGAGTCCATAGCTGCCTGGCATAGCATTGCAGCTCATGTAGAGCAACTTAACTAGTATGTAAATAGGACCCTAGGATAGCGCAGTGTTAAACTAGGCTCTGTAGTAGAAAAAGGTCGAATCCAGTAGTCATCGCCTTTTTTCAGTTGAGGGAGCCTGTCGTGAGATGACCAGTTTTACTCTGCTTATTTTAATATTTAGCTTGGTTAGTCTATGTAATATTAGAATTTTAAAGTTAGCAAGCAGCAGACGATGGAAGTAATCAAGCGTAGCAGTAGCATACTGCCGATTACACACAGTGGTAGCTGACGGTAAGCCAAGGCAATGACATCACCGCAATTACGTTAGGTAAGTCAGTTATCTGCCAATGAGAACACAGCTAGAATAGGCTCAACCAGGTCTGACTACTTCGAATGTAGAGAAGAGACGGCAGTCGTGTTAAAACCGAGAAAGAGATAACAGCTACATCGCTACACAGGAGCAGTAGTTCTCTCCAGAAAAGACTAGGATGCAGTACTTGTGTAAATCCGAATTCACTCAAGTAGCCACTGGCCTGATATTGTCACGAAGGTAAATGAACATATTTCTGTTTCATCGTGATGTATTATATTATTGTTGAATTATGTTTGTGGAATTTGATATGCATAGAATGGAATTGCTAGCCCGACTTTGCCTGACACGTGGCGTAGCTGACCACGAGGCAAAAGACGACCAGCAGACGCCATCTTGAATTATGTACGGAACCACTGTTGTTTAACTTATATGTATGCTTGCAAACCAGTGGCTGTACAAATGAATGTGTATAATATTATTAATTCTTGATGTGTATAAGTAGCCAGGTTTTATATTTATGAATGTATAGGAAATTAGAGTGGAGATTCCAGTGGACCACGGACTTAGCAGAATGTTCGTCGCTTATATATGTAGATGTGGAGCTAATCACTGAGGGCTATTACGACCTTCAGTGAGACGCTCTGCACACACCTATCATTTAAGGTTGTGCAGAATTTCGTCTCATATGTTACAGACGAACAGGCGTTCTGTAGTGCGCCCAACACTGCCTCAGACGAAACCACGTCGACGCATTAGTTGGCTGCAGCGGTATCCCCAGCATTGCGCGAGGAAAGCCAACCAGTCTACCCACAGGGAAGAAACCAGAAGAAGACAACCCAAGTTGTCAGAAAACCGACCACAGCACAGCACGCCAGACACACAGTTAAGTCTATAGTCGTGTGTGCACAAAAAACTGAGAGCTACAGGACCACAGTAGTCCACTTCTCATGAACTATAACATCCAGTGCCCAAGGATGAACTATTAGCTGCATAGACTATCAGCGATCGAATTATTCACAGTGACTATTTAACGTTTAAGGTAGATTAGTACTTAGAAAATCTTGTATAGAGTAGAAGAAATAAATGTGTGATGTGTAACTGTTATCAAGTGGCTGGACTACAAATGATTCATAGCCGTGTGAAAGCTAGTGTGACAGTAATCTTTTACCATTTTTCTATCTATCTCTGTAACCCAGACTTAACACAGACCGAGCTAAATAAATAAATTTATTATAGTAATCCACAGGGTGACTAACTAGCAGTTCCCATCGGAGAAAGCGTGAGGTTTACATCATTCCATTGTGCAGAGCCCAGCAACCCATAAACCCCACGTGACCGGATGGAGGCACGCAGCGTAACGGAGACTCGCCAAATAAAGGAGAGGCAACCGCGAGCCTCGGCGAGTCGCAGCTACGCAGTGTGGTATGGAGGGTTAGGAGGGCTTGGGAGGAGGGAGGGGGTGGTTGGGTGGACTAATGGTCTTGAAAGAGAGTGAGAGGAGAGAGAGACTGATAGAGGTGGGATGGGTAGATGGCTGGCTGGGATGAAGGGAGAGAAGACGTGCACTCTGTCTTTTGTAAGGATTCAGCAATAAACCCAGCTGTGATTGCTGACATCAGGTCAGGAGTTTTTATTTCCAGCGGAGTTCCAGAGTGTCAGGGACAACCAAGTTGACACAGCCAAAGACTCTCAGTCTCTGCATAGTTAGACAATAACGGATACTCCGTTACACAAATGGGGGATGGGGGAGGGGGCGAGATAGGGTTGTATAGGGGTGGGGGGTGGGGGATTGAACTTTCGGTGTGTTGGGTGTTAGGGGAAACAAGCATAGCAACCCCAAGTCTTCTGATACTCCCGCTAGCCAAAAAAACTGTAGTTTTGGTTTTACAACGTTTGCATCCAGGAAAGGTGATAGAAGGTAAAAAGATGAATGACGGCAACTTTCTCTATTTCTTTATTTCTTGCATTTAAAAGAATCGGAATTTGTAGCAAATTTGTGTTTTATTTGAAGCATTTAAAATATTGGATATTGGACACACATTCACAAGGGATTTTTGAAATATTTTTGTTAAAAAAAAAAATTGCGGAAAGTACTTTGATATAGATACTCTTGTCTTGCAGACTCTGTCACGTGGGTTTTATGGGTTGCTGGGCTCTGCACAATGGAATGATGTAAACCTCACGCTTTATCCGATGGGGACCGCTAGTAAGTCAACCTGTGGATTACTTTAATAAATTTATTTATTTAGCTCGGTCTGTGTTAAGGCTGGGATACAGAGATAGATAGAAAAATGGTAAAAGATTACTGTCACACTAGCTTTCACACGGCTATGAATCATATGTAGTCCAGCCACTTGATAACAGTTAAACATCACACATTTATTTCTTCTACTCTATACAAGATTTTCTAAGTACTAATCTACCTTAAACGTTATATAGTCACTGTGAATAATTCGATCGCTGATAGTCTATGTAGCTAATTGTTCATCCTCGGGCACTGGAGGTTAATGTTCATGAGAAGTGGACTACTGTGGTCCTGCAGCTCTCAGTTTTTGTGCACACACTGCTTTGGACTTAACTGTGAGTCTGGCGTGCTGTGCTGTGGTCGGTTTCCTGACAACTGTGTTGTCTTCTTCTGGTTTCTTCCCTGTGGTTAGACTGGTGGGCTTTCCTCGCACAATGCTGGGGATACCACTGCAGCCAACGTATGCGTCGACGTGGTTTCGTCTGATGCTGTGTTGGGCGCACTACAGAACGCCTGATCGTCTGTAACATATGAGACGAAATTCTGCACAACCTTGAATGATAGGTGTGTGCAGAGCGTCTCACTGAAGGTCGTAATAGCCCTCAGTGATTAGCTCCACATCTACATATATAAGCGACGACCATTCTGCTAAGTCCGTGGTCCACTGGAATCTCCACTCTAATTTCCTATACATCCATAAATATAAAACATGGCTACTTATACACATCAAGAATTAATAATATTATACACATTCATTTGTACAGCCACTGGTTTGCAAGCACACATATAAGTTAAACAACAGTGGTTCCGTACATAATTCAAGATGGCGTCGGCCGGTCGTCTTTTTGCCTCGTGGTCAGCTTCGCCACGTGTTCAGGCAAAGTCGGGCTAACAATTCAATTCTATGCATAGCAAATTCCACAAACATAATTCAACAATAATATAATACATCACGATGAAACAGAAGTATGTTCATTTACCTTCGTGACAATTTCAGGCCAGTGGCTACTTGAGTGAATTCGGATTTTCACAAGTACTGCGTCCTAGTCTTTTCTGGAGAGATCTACTGCTCCTGTGTAGCGGTGTAGCTGTTAACTCTTCCTCGGTTTAAACACGACTGCCGGTTCTGCTCTACATTCGAATCAGCCAGGCCTGGTTGAGTCTATTCTAAGCTGTGATCTCAGTGGCGGATAATTGACTCGCCTACCGTAATTACGATGATGT
The DNA here is from genome assembly GCA_036898135.1 of Oncomelania hupensis. Lineage (NCBI taxonomy): Eukaryota > Metazoa > Mollusca > Gastropoda > Littorinimorpha > Pomatiopsidae > Oncomelania > Oncomelania hupensis. Next base: position 47,184,282 of record CM072511.1, on the reverse strand, counting down.
CATTGCCTGAGCTAGAGTCAACGGCCACTGTGTGTAATCGGCAGTATGCTATTGCTACGCTTGATTACTTCCATCGTCTGCTGCTGCCTAACATTGAAATTCTAAGATTACATAGACTAACCAAGCTAAATATTAAAATAAGCAGAGTAAACTAGTCCGTACGTCACAGACTCCCTCTTTCAATAAAAGATCGTTTGGGTTTAGTTCCTTCTCTCACCAAGTACCCACCGTCTGGAACAATCTACCTTACTACCTGAGAAAGTATTCTTCATTGGAAATCTTAAAGCCGACTCATAAAACTTAACATTATTCTCTTAAATCAGACAATGAGAGACATGTTGTGTGTGTTGCATGAATGCTTTGTAAAGCGCCATGAGCAGTTTTCTTTTGTGAAATTGAGCGCTGTATAATAATCATTATTTTTAATAATAATAATAATAATAATAATAATAATAATAATAATAATAATAATAATAATAATAATAATTATTATTATTATTATTATTATTATTATTATTATTATTATTATTATTATTATTATTATTATTATTATATTTTTAAATAGGCTCTGCTATCAGAAACTGTATAGGCGTATAGCTGAGTCAATTAAAGAGTTAGAGTGATGCAACCTGTGAAGTGTGGGCAGCGTGCAGGTTTACAGTAAGTAATTTAGTATAAGAATCTCGTAACACGCAGTGGAAAGGCAGACCTCACTGCACTGTCATACAAACAATGCTTTGTCTACGAAGTTTTACTCTCAGCCTTTCGGATATGATCTGTGTGTGTTTGTCACAAGAGGCCAGTTTAGACCCTGCAGTAAGGCTCCAGGCCTTAAAAGTTCATCCTGCTTTGGCTTTTGTAACTTAAATTCGAGGTCTAGCAGACGACACAAGTTAGTATTATTCTAAGTATGGGTAGTGTAGACTTCCGCTAAGTTAGGCCGTGGCATAATACAGCTGACCTATATCCAACAGCCTCTGCATGAGGGCGCTAGGGCTCACGGGATTTCGCAGGGTTTGACTGACCACAAGGTTAGGTAGAGCATTCTTTGTCTAACCCTCACAGAGAAGGACGCACACGCTGAAAGCTCTCTCAGAAGACTACGCAGGTGAGGGGTGAAATACATTCATCGCAGTATAGCCATAACCTGACATTGTCAAAAAGACGAGCAGGCTTGGTCCGAGGCAGGAGATAGACCACTGAGAGTTAACCCTGACATTCAGCCTGCAATTGAGCAGCGAGCACTGCGCTCCAATAGCTCAGCAGTCAACCAACAAGACGAGGAGACAACAGCACCGCACCTCAACGATACAGCTAAGTGCAACAAAACGTGCACGAACACTGATCTATAGGGACTGTGCGATAGTCCACTCTTCCTGAAAAAGAACATTAGGCAAAACAAGAACAAAGCCCAGTGATGTGACAGTAGCAAGTATCGAGAACAATAGCAGAATAGACCCAACAAAGAGCGAACTATTCGAAGTTAAACTTGGACTATTAAGTTAATCCTAGTTGTAATACATTTGGGACTTTTGAGTTAATGTAGTGATTAGATGTTTAGATATAGAGTAGAGGAAATAAATGTGTGATATTTATGGTTAACAAGTGGCTGGACTAACTATGTTTCATAGCCCTGCGAGAGCTAGTGTGTCAATGAATCTATTACACGTTTCTCCCTATCTCTGTAACCCCATCCTCACACAGACCGGGCCAAACATATAAATGTATTAAGATTAGTCATAGGGCGATTTAACTAGCTGATCTCCACAGACGAAAGACGAGTGGGTAATAGCATTCCATTGTGCAGAGCCCAGCAACAATAGAACCCACCGTCTGTAACGAACGCGTTTTGTACGCAGTTATATAGAAAGACGTTATGACGTCACTGGGTTGTTCCGGTAGAAATTATAATTTAGTTTCTGAGCTGTTGTTAGATCAGAGACGAAACATCAGCCTTAGTGACAGGACATATTTGTGGGTGCTCGAGAAAGACCTGATTCTCTAGGACTTATCTTAGCTGTATAAAGAATACAGGTATTTACTATTATTCTTACTATTAGTGGTATTTATAATGAACTGCTAAGCTATTCTTACGAAAAAGGAAGAGTATTGCTTTTTATGAATTAGTACGTTTAGGGTACAGAAGAACCCATGTTTGAAAACAAAGTTCGATAACTCGTGTCAATATTTATTTGATCATGTGTATACATGTATGTGTGATTCAGTTTGTAATTATGATGCCATTTTTATATTCATTCATATGTGATGATATGGGGCTGAAATAGGAACGTATTTCAGTTGTATAATTTGTATATCTATTGATGAATGAATGGGTATAAATATGTTATAAAATGAAGGTGAGCTGTGTTTGTAATATTTGGCTCATAGTCCATTGTGTGTAGCCTATGCAATGTGTGTAAAGTGGCTATGCTAGGTATTGTCACAGGAGTGGTGACAATAGTGATTGTAGTGATTGTGGTGGCGTGTAGAGACATTCTACAAAGGGAAATGATCCTTACTCAATGTGAGCTATAAAGACATACAGTCTCTTTAAGGATAAGAGCAAAAATTTACGATTGTGTACATGTTGTATACAGCGGGGTGGTTACGGAGCAAAGAACCCCTGATGTGCTGGTCCCCATGACATCACTGGCCTGACCGGATGTGGACACCATCTTTGCCTTGCCTCTCCTTCGGATACCATCACTGGTGCAGAACTGCAACAACGGTGCCGAAGTAAACCTCCGGATCTACGCCACGAAGACATCTGCAGCGTCTTCAGTGTGTGTGGCTGTGACCCCAGCGTCGGCTGTGAATTCCGCGCCGGGAGTGCTTGATCCGTGAAATAGGTCAGTAAATAAAAACTGTGACTTCTGTGTCTCCAAGTCATCAAAGTGAAATATTTAAAGTGAGATATTTGTGTCGGTGCTAATGCAAAAGTGTAGAGTCGAGTGACGTCCTCAGAAAGGGACAACGACTTCTACTAGTGTTGAACTCTGAAAGTAACTGTGTGCATTTAACAGAAAGAACTGCGTGAACTTACTGAGTAATCTGCGTGCACTCGTCAAATTCACTGGGTGAAAGTATTACATTAACTGTGTGCACTTGTTTATCATCTGTGTGATTATTTATATGCTGGAAATAACTGTATGATTTAATGTATCTGTAACTTATTGTATACATGAATGATTTATTGTGTATGTGAATAATTGAATGAGAAATAGTATAACAGAGGGCAAAGAGAAATAACTGTGTATTCTTTGTCCTTGTCTGTAAGCACGTGTGTGGCAGTGTATGAGTATAGAAAACAGAGATAGAACACACACCTTTATACTGAACGTCAGACAGCCACACTCACACACTCATTCATTACACCATAAGTAGTTATACATATATTTATTTAGAGTATAATACACAAAAATCGTCCGTTACATTTGGTGACCCTAGACTCTCTCTGTGTTAGCATTAAGTCATACATATTTATATTTATTGAGGGCACCACTAGTTATATTTATATACAGTTAGACTAGTGGGCTTATCTCCCTTGAAATTCTTGATTATATTGTGTATGACTGTGATGTTTTGTTTTGTGTGACAATGCCGTCTCCGGCGTAACGGCTGTGCCTGTGTACAGTTTCTGGGCACTAAGGGTTTAATTCTGTTTCTGTCTGTGGGTTGCTATTTTCTTATTTTCAGCTCTGTTCTTCTGTTAGTGGGATTGTTTGTTTTTTGTTAGTTCTTTGCTGTGTAGGGTTCTGTCCTTTCATGCGTGTGTTTGGGTGTATGATCTCTTTGCCCTTATTTTAAGTAGGTTATAGTGTTAGAATTTCAGCCCCATTTAATTTAATTTCTTTTATTTATTCATTGTGGTGTTGATTTGCATTGAGTTTGATGTTATAATATTCTGTATTGATGTATGTAGTTATACTGGGTTATCCTTGTTAAATTGTTTCCCTTTATTTAGCTTGGTTGTTGTTAAATTGTTTCCCTTGATTTAGTTTAGTTGTGGATACATTGTTTCCTTTGGTTCATGTTGGATTGTTAGTGCTGATAGTTTTGTTTGTGATTTTATTTGGTTTAGTAATTCTGTTTGACTTTGAATTTAATTTACTTTGGTTTAGTAATTCTGTTTGACTTTGAATTTAATTGGATATAGAGTAGTATAGTAGTTAGTGTGACAGTATTTAATTTTTATTATTTGTAAAATTAACCTTCATAAGACTTTGTTATTTGGTTGACTTTATTTTCCTTTGGCCGTCAACTTGGTATTATAGTGTTATTTAGTTCTAGTGCTTATAGTATTGAGAATTAATTGTTTTTTTTTCTCAGTTCATAATTCTTCTTTATTAACTTCGTTTAAATAATATTTCTTTTGTGGGCATTGTATATATTTTTCATTAGGATAGTTTTTTACACTGTTTATATAATTATTCTCTGGGAGAAGGGAGGTAACAAATTTGATTGTGGATGTTTGAACATTTGGTATATTTTATTTGACTTAGAAATTTTTTTTTTCTCCTCCTATTGACATTGATATAAACTTTAAATACTTGTGAATAGATCCTTTATTGGGATTATACATAATAATATTATCCTACTTTAAAACTAAAAGACTGATTGAACAAATATTTGGATACAAACTTAACTTAGTAATTTAATCTTTCACTGTATATTCATTGTGCTTATTATCACCTTCAGTTGAAGTTCTTCAACATATGTTGTGAATATATTGACTTGGTGTATTCCATCTGATTTTTAAAAAATTTTTGTCATTGCTTCAGAACTTGTAAAACATATTGGGATAATATAATATATAATTTGCTTTGTATACATTTAAGACTTGACTGCTTTCATTATAACTTGAATTGTGCATTGTATTGAAAAGCTGCTTTTGAAAAAAAAAACTTAATTGTTTTCATAAGATTCATTGAGCAATTTATAGTTGTTTTGATTGATTGCATTTTGCCATTTCATTGTTGATACTTTGATATTTTACTGATTTACTGTTTGAATACTTTGAAACTTTTATAGTAATTTTTTTTTCTTTTCTTTGGTTGTTGATCTACATTGTACTTAGCCATGTCTGATAATTATGATCAGTTGTTCCAATCTTTTATTGCTCAAGCTACAACTTTGGGTATTCCTGATAAAGAACGTGGGAAATATGTACAGGATTGTTTTGATCGTATTGAAAGACAAAAAGTGAGAGATGAAAAAAAATTAGAAGAAGAAACAAAACAGAAAGCATTAGGAGAAGCTACAAAACAAGCGGAGATTGAATTAGCTAAAAAACAAGCAGAGGTTGAATTGGAAAAAGAGAGAGAGAAAACTAAACAAAAGGAATTTGAGTTCCGTTCTGAACATAGACCTGAGGAACAAGATACGGGTTATGGTAACAGAGGTAGAGATAGTACTTCTTTTGGTGCTAGGCCTGTTTACCCCAAGTTGCCTCTTTTCAAAGAAAGACAAGATGACATAGATTCTTACCTTTTTCGTTTTGAGACTCATGCTACAGCCCTTGGCTGGGATAGAAGCAAATGGGTTACATTTCTTTCAGCTTTGTTAGAAGGTAATGCACTGAACTTATACCACAGTCTTGCTGCAAATGGTGAGGTTGATTATCCAACTTTGAAAGACAATTTGCTTAAGAAGTTCCAGTGTACTGCTGAAGGTTTTCGCAAGAAATTCCGTGAAGTCCGACCAGACTCAAACGAACCTTTCCAAACATTTGGTATTGAATTGAACAGATTGTTTGATAGGTGGATAGCTTTGTCAGGTGTTCCTAGAAACATGCAGGGAATAATGAATCTAGTGTTAGGTGAGCAGTTTCTAGAATGTGTGTCACAAGATCTTGCTACTTTCATTCGCGAGCGTGGACTTGTCACCGTGGATGATATGGTTAAAACTGCTGAAAGTTATCGTCTTGCTCGTCCCGGAAAGAACTTAGCACGCAAATCGGCTGCTACAATTTTCGGTTCAGTAGGATCAGTTGATGTAGCTGAGGAATCGCAAGCTGCTGCTGGCTCTGCAGATTCTCGCGGTGGTTACTCAAACTATCGAGGTCGTGGCTATTGGAGAAATCGTGGTGGTTTTCAGAAGAAAGACCAAACATACACAGATTCGAACCAAAAGGTCGAAGGTCGTTTTGATCAGACTCGGGGATCTTATAGACGTGGACGTGGAGGTGGTTCATTTTACACCAATTTTGATAATTGCCCTCTTTGTGATGGTAAAGGTCATGGTCCTAAGCAATGTCCCCTTCGAAATAGTCAAAACCCTTGCCCTGTTTGCAACATTGGTGGTCATACTAGAAAAGGTTGTCCCTTTGTTGTAAAGAAAGCCACAGCTTTAGATGATAAGACTAATAAATCAAGCTCAGGTTGTGCAGTTGTCCTTGTAGACTCTGAAGTTGTTTGTTCTGTTTTTGATCAGACACCTGGTCACTTGCATTTAGAAGTTGGTTCTGTAAATTCTACTGCTTGCTCAGTTCTGCGAGACACAGGTGCTACCATTTGTGGTGTTCGAAAACGTTTGGTTTCTGATGAGCAGTATGTACCAGGTACTGTTCGGTGTAAAACTTTTGGTGGTGAGATAAACATCTACCAGCAGGCTAAAGTTGTTGTTTCTTGTCCATATTTTGTTGGAGAGTTGGTTTGTTGTGTTCTTGAGGATCCAGTTGCTGACTTGATTGTAGGAAATATTCCAGGTTTGATTGTCCAGCAGACCCAAGATACCCAAGTTGCTGCTGCTGCTGATGATGTTCCTGTTGCTGCTGTCACTACTCGTGCTCAGGCTAGAAAGCAGGATCTCCCGCACAAACCTCTTGTCACTGTTTGCGATGACTTGAAGGTCACTCGTGCTGAACTCATTCAGTTGCAGAAAGGTGATGCTACTTTGCAAGGTTGTTTTAAGTTAGCTGACTCAGGTGAAGAAAAGGTTGTTGGTTCTGCTACTTATACCTTTTATTTTAAAGATGATATTTTGTACAGGAGGTATCAGAAATCCAAGGATATTTTGCATCAGGTTGTCGTTCCTGAAAAACTTCGCACTTCAGTCATGATTGCTGCGCATGATCAACTTTTGGCAGGTCATTGTGGAGTTCGTAGAACCTTGACTAGGATTCTGTCCCAATTCTTTTGGCCTGGTGTTTCTGCTGATGTGAGTGCTTATGTTCACACTTGTGACATTTGCCAGAAGACAATTTCAAAAGGAAAAGTTCCCCCTGTTCCTTTGGCGACTATGCCTCTTATCTCGACTCCATTCGAGAGGGTCGCTATTGATCTAGTTGGGCCTTTGTCTCCTCCATCTGTTGAAGGTCACAGATATATTCTGACTTTGATTGACTTGGCTACTAGGTTTCCCGAAGCTGTTCCTATGAAAGACATTTCTTCTGTTGCTGTTGCTGAAGCTTTGATGAGTATTTTTTCAAGATTAGGTTTTCCCAAGGAAATTCTTTCAGATCAAGGTTCTCAGTTCAACTCAGATTTGATGAAACAGTTTCATGCTTTGTGTGGTACTCAAGCCATACGTACTTCTCCCTACCATCCTCAAGCAAATGGTACTGTTGAACGGTTTCATGGCACTTTGAAATCTATGCTTCGAAAGGTTGTTCATTCTCAACCGAAAGCTTGGCATCGCTATCTTCCTGCATTGCTCTTCGCATGTAGAGAATTGCCGTCAGAAAGTACAGGTTTCAGTCCTTTGGGAACTGATGTTCGGTCGCAAACCGAGAGGTCCCATTTCTCTCATTGCTGATTTCTGGACCGAAGATCACAACTCTAGTGATACATCAGCGAAGCCATTGTACACTTACCTCTTTGACCTGAAGAATATTATTTCTGAAGTTTGTGAAATTGCTTCCTAAAACTCTGCAGATTCGTCTGTCAAGAACAAAAGGTACTTTGATCGTCGTGCAAAGGCACGAACTTTTTCTGTCCATGATGAGGTACTTGTTCTTCTCCCCACTGACTCTAACAAACTTCTTATGACATGGTCAGGTCCTTATTTTGTACAGGAATGTCTTCATCCAGATTATAGGATTCTTGTGAAAGGCAAGTCGAAGATTTTCCATGCAAACATGCTCAAACGATATCTTCATCGTGTTGTTGCTGCTGTTGGTGTTGTTGAGGATTCTACACTGTTGTCAACAGGTGTTTTAGTTGACTGGTCTTCCATTTCTACTTTTTTGCTTCCAGATGTCGAGGATGTTGGACCTCAGTGTGATGTTCCTCATGTTGACGTTTCAGATTGGCATACTGTCCCATCAGTGGCTATTGGTGTTGTCCAAGATGATGATGATGTTGGTGGTCTTCCCACTATTCCTCTCATGTTGTCGTCTGTCAATGACGAGGACATTTCAAAGATCGATTTCAACAATGATCTTTCTGATTCTGATGGTCAGTCCCTGTATTCAGTGTTTGCAGATTTTCCTACGGTGTTGACATCGAGACCCGGTGCATTCAATGGAAATCTATTCCTTGACGTCAAACTTACGACTGATGTTCCAGTTCGTCGACGGGCTTATGATTTACCTTTCTCTTCTAAGCAGGTAGTCGTAAGAGAAATTCAAGCCATGCTTGATCTGGGTGTGATTGAGAAGTCAAAGTCTGCATATTCATCACCTGTTGTCCTGGTTCAGAAAAAAGATGGTGCTTGTAGGTTTTGCATTGACTACAGAGCCCTCAACAAAATTACAGTTTTTGATGCGGAGCCCATTCCAGATGTGGACGAGTTGTTCACAAGGCTTGCGAACAGTACGTTTTTCACACGTATTGATCTTTCTAAGGGCTACTGGCAGATTATTGTCAGCCCGGTGGATCGTCACAAGACGGCGTTCGCAACGCACATTGGTCTCTACCAATGGATAGATGCCTTTTGGTTTGGTTTCTGCTCCCAGCAGTGTTTGCCCGGATGATGAGGATGCTCGAACTTGATGAGGCCAATTCCATGAATTTCTTTGACGATGTTTTGGTTCATAGTGCTACTTTCCAAGATCATTTGGTGCATGTTAGAGAAGTTTTAAACAAGCTGCTTCACTACAACTTGACTGCAAGACCAGCTAAGATCGCGTCTGGCTACAAGAGTCTTGAGTTTCTTGGACATGTGGTGGGAGAGGGGATGCTGCGTCCGGAAAAGAAAAAGATAGAAAAGATTTTGGCTATCCCGACTCCAACCACCAGGAAGCAGGTCCGTTCCCTGTTAGGGCTGTTAAGTTTTTATAGACGATATGTCCCTGCTTTCGCAACCATCACTGCTCCCATTACAGATCTCACAAAGGAGACGAAAGCGCGCACAATTGCGTGGACTCCTGCTTGTGAGGAAGCGTTGGTTAAGATCAGACACATTTTTTCTTCTGCGCCTGTTCTTCAGTTACCTAGGCTGGACCAACCTTTCATTTTGCGCACGGATGCTAGTTCTACTGGCTTGGGTGCTGTGTTGCTTCAGGAGTTGGAGGAAACTCTTCACCACGTGTCGTTTGCGAGCAGAAAGTTGCTCGACAGAGAAACCCGATATAGCACGATAGAAAGGGAATGTTTGGCTATTGTTTGGGCTATTTCGAAATTTTCCAAATTTCTCTGGGGGGTTGACTTCGTCCTTCAGACTGATCACAGACCGCTGACGTACTTGCATACAAGTCGCTTTAAGAATTCCCGCATCATGCGTTGGTCTTTGTCCTTACAAGAGTTCAGATTCACTCTTGAACCACTTCCAGGTACACAGAATGTGTTCGCGGATCTGTTGTCACGCGCTGATCGTGATCAATCGGTTCCATAGATCAAGGTTTCGTGGTCGTTGCTGTGTTTTGACATTATCCTCAGAACTTGTAAAAAATAACCTCGGTCGGTTCTTTTTTTCTTTGGGAGGGGGGTAGTGTAACGAACGCGTTTTGTACGCAGTTATATAGAAAGACGTAATGACGTCACTGGGTTGTTCCGGTAGAAATTATAATTTAGTTTCTGAGCTGTTGTTAGATCAGAGACGAAACATCAGCCTTAGTGACAGGACATATTTGTGGGTGCTCGAGAAAGACCTGATTCTCTAGGACTTATCTTAGCTGTATAAAGAATACAGGTATTTACTATTATTCTTACTATTAGTGGTATTTATAATGAACTGCTAAGCTATTCTTACGAAAAAGGAAGAGTATTGCTTTTTATGAATTAGTACGTTTAGGGTACAGAAGAACCCATGTTTGAAAACAAAGTTCGATAACTCGTGTCAATATTTATTTGATCATGTGTATACATGTATGTGTGATTCAGTTTGTAATTATGATGCCATTTTTATATTCATTCATATGTGATGATATGGGGCTGAAATAGGAACGTATTTCAGTTGTATAAATTTGTATATCTATTGATGAATGAATGGGTATAAATATGTTATAAAATGAAGGTGAGCTGTGTTTGTAATATTTGGCTCATAGTCCATTGTGTGTAGCCTATGCAATGTGTGTAAAGTGGCTATGCTAGGTATTGTCACAGGAGTGGTGACAATAGTGATTGTAGTGATTGTGGTGGCGTGTAGAGACATTCTACAAAGGGAAATGATCCTTACTCAATGTGAGCTATAAAGACATACAGTCTCTTTAAGGATAAGAGCGAAAATTTACGATTGTGTACATGTTGTATACAGCGGGGCGGTTACGGAGCAAAGAACCCCTGATGTGCTGGTCCCCATGACATCACTGGCCTGACCGGATGTGGACACCATCTTTGCCTTGCCTCTCCTTCGGATACCATCACTGGTGCAGAACTGCAACAACGGTGCCGAAGTAAACCTCCGGATCTACGCCACGAAGACATCTGCAGCGTCTTCAGTGTGTGTGGCTGTGACCCCAGCGTCGGCTGTGAATTCCGCGCCGGGAGTGCTTGATCCGTGAAATAGGTCAGTAAATAAAAACTGTGACTTCTGTGTCTCCAAGTCATCAAAGTGAAATATTTAAAGTGAGATATTTGTGTCGGTGCTAATGCAAAAGTGTAGAGTCGAGTGACGTCCTCAGAAAGGGACAACGACTTCTACTAGTGTTGAACTCTGAAAGTAACTGTGTGCATTTAACAGAAAGAACTGCGTGAACTTACTGAGTAATCTGCGTGCACTCGTCAAATTCACTGGGTGAAAGTATTACATTAACTGTGTGCACTTGTTTATCATCTGTGTGATTATTTATATGCTGGAAATAACTGTATGATTTAATGTATCTGTAACTTATTGTATACATGAATGATTTATTGTGTATGTGAATAATTGAATGAGAAATAGTATAACAGAGGGCAAAGAGAAATAACTGTGTATTCTTTGTCCTTGTCTGTAAGCACGTGTGTGGCAGTGTATGAGTATAGAAAACAGAGATAGAACACACACCTTTATACTGAACGTCAGACAGCCACACTCACACACTCATTCATTACACCATAAGTAGTTATACATATATTTATTTAGAGTATAATACACAAAAATCGTCCGTTACACCGTCACAGTGTTAAAGTGACTCTCAAGGGGAATAAAATTTCATGTCTAACTACTTCGTAAGCAGAATAACATCGCCACCCTCTTGCGGACAACCACCTACACCAGCGACGAAGACGCAGCAGCAGCAGCACACCACCATTACCACCACAAACAACAACGGCAATCATCGCCATCACTTCCACCACTATCCAATGGTCTCTCTCTCTTTCTTTCTCTCTCTCTCTCTCTCTCTCTCTCTCTCTCTCTCTCTCTCTCTCTCTCTCTCCTTCATCTTCCTCATCATGTTGTGACATGAGTCGATTAATCCCAATTACGCCAGCGTCAATGGAAACACGTGCGGGAGGTGACCCAAGGAGGAAACCTTACGACCCCTTCCCGTGTCACTGTATGCAAATCACACTATAAACTCACACTACCAGCCCACGAGCTCTGCCCAAACTGAGTATCCTGAGCCTATGCACTTCAATTGACTTAGCTAAATCAAAATTCGAGTTTTTACTCATATAGTCTTATACGGCGCTAGACCAGCTCAAGAGCTGCTCAAGGCACAGGCCGAAACAGGATCTAACTTCAGCCATTGAAGGAGCCAACTTGTTGCTTTGACCTCATCATTTTACATTACATGATTATTGTTTTAGGTCCAGCGGACTCTTCCGAGCCAAATCAGGACCGGACAACCCCCGATCCGCATAAAAGATCTGCTGAAACAACCCTAGTGGGAAAACTGAATACTCTCCACCAGCCAGTCACTTTACAATAAAGACATCCCACGCAGGGGACGGCTGAGGCTTCACCCCAACTTATCGAACCTCCGTTTACAAAAACAAAATAGAATACAAACATCATTATAAATTATCAACAAAACACATACATATAAAATGCCTACATTGCTAAATAAGAACATCATAGGAAGCCCTAGTGACCACCTGGCAGAAAGCGTCCAATATTCCCAAGCTGATCCAACAGACCTCCTACACAAATAATGAGTCTTTTCCCGGAAGAGTTTTCAAGAAAAAAAATAGGAGACTGGGCTAGCGAAGAAGACGATAGTATAGCAGATTGATAGAACAGAGCAGGAATGAGAAAGAGCAAATGAGAAAGACAGCGACAGTGGGAATTTAAAGCACTAAATTTCCAGAAAGTGGGGATACTATTTATACTGAAACCCCCGGCACCCCAACGGGGAAACCTCATCATTTAACTGATAGACAATCCTGGAGTGCCGAGTGAGAAAGTGGTATCTATTGTTTTTTTTTTTTTTAACGTGACGGCAGATATCATGTTTGTTTTCAATATTCGTCTAATGCTAGCAAATCGGCACTAAAGTACTAATCTTTCTCTCTCTCTCTTTCTTTCTCGAAAGAATCACACGAATCAGCAATGGACATCACGTCTCCCCCATCAAGGAACCAAAACACTTATGTGAATCTGGTGTCTGAGTTTACGTAAGGAGGAGGAGGATGAAGAAGAAGAAGAAGAAGAAGAAGAAGAAGAAGAAGAAGAAGAAGAAGAAGAAGAAGAAGAAGAAGAAGAAGAAGAAGAAGAAGAAGATGATGATGAAGATGATGAAGAAGAAGAAGAAGAAGAAGAAGAAGAAGAAGAAGAAGAAGAAGAAGAAGAAGAAGAAGAAGAAGAAGAAGATAAAGATGATGAAGAAGAAGAAGAAGAAGAAGAGGGGAGGAGTATGAATGAGAAGATGATGATAATGAAGAAGAGATGAGGAGGAGAAGAAGAAGAAGAAGAATGTAATATATAATATATAAAAGTCCTATTTTGGTTATGTTATATAAAGAAAAGAATATCGATGTAAATAGTCAAGAACCAATTGACATTTTGTTGCATAGTCCAGCAATGATAGATATTGCCCGCATAATTTACAAGTCTGTAGTTGGTAAACTTCTGTAGTACTGTTAGGTATTTTGTATGATTATAGTTCAACTTTAAATTGTTATATTATATGTTTGTGTACATGCGTGAGAATGACTGTATGGTCTAAAATCACATATGTGAAAAGACGTTAAAATAAATTATTGAATTGAATTGAATTGAATTAAAGAAGAAAAAAAAGAAGAAGGTCTAGGAGGAGGAGAAGAAGAAGAAGAAGAAGAAGAAGATGATGATGATGAAGATGATGATGATGATGATGATGATGATGATGATGATGATGATGATGATGATGATGATGATGATGGTGATGATGATGATGAAGAAGAAGAAGAAGAAGAAGAAGAAGAAGAAGAAGAAGATGGGAGGAAGAAAGATGGGAGGAGGAAAACAGAACTTGTTATCTGGAAAGTTGCTGTGAAGTTCCTGCATATGGCCAATGTGGAGGCTAAGTCTGGTAAATCCCTCTACAAGAGAGGCCGGCGTGACAAGAATCTTGCGTTTCGCGAAGACACTTTCTTAAGGGCTCACGTGACGTCCATGCCTTAAGAGACGTTAAAAAAAACATCCTTATATTATTTTGCCGGATGAAATGAAGAAAACAAATCTCGCAACTTGATACCAAAGAAAACAATTGACGTTCATTCATACAAACTTAGTAAATGACTTGCTAAAACATTTTTATTGTGATAGAAAATTATGTGTGTTGTTATGCGAACTGTAAGACATATTTCTTTAATGGTGAAGTTAGTAAACATCTCAAACCTACACCTCTTTAATTAAATGTAGAGCCTCACAAGTATGATTATTTTGTTCGTTCGTTGTTTGCTGGAGTGCCTCGGGGAACCCTAATGAATGCTCTCATCAACATTGTTAAAATGTTTGCGCTTGTAGTGTGTTTTACAATTACAAACATTGCTGCAGGCGTCTTAAGGCCGGAACGAAAACAAAAATAAGTGGTTGGATCATGTCTAGCCTAAAAAAGACGTCATCTAACGTCTTCACTATTATCACTTCCTGAGTGCCGACATTTTCCACTCTCCTTGTGCTTAACATCCCTTCTGTTTTCACACTCCTCATCTATATGTCCTGGTGGCAACCTCATGATTTCAAAACTCCTTCTACGTACACTGTTCGATCTTATTTCATCCTCAAATCCCTAAAAACCGGGCCACTCGTCCACATTCGGGTAACGCCAGTGGGCAGTGGAGAGGAAAATCCTCACGCTATGAAGTGACCACTCGGGTGACCGTTAGAAGGAAGTGATTGCGCCTACACAGACTGGCCACAGGCAATGGTCAGGGCCGTAGACTGTGGAGCTAGTATATAGCCGTAGAGCAAAGCCTGTGATGGTAAACTATCATGCGTTTTTGTTGCATAGTTAGAAATACACAAGCGTCTCTCTTCGCTTTGTGGTTTAGTTAAAATTAGGTTGTATTTATAAATTATGTACGACTACAGTACGTGTTTGTGCCTTAGAAAACGTCTCTCTCTCTCTGTCCGGGATATTTTGGTGCTTACCGCTAATTCCTGAACCTGTGTAGCTCATCATAATTATCAGCCAATATTGTACTTGTAGCAAGTAAAACAAGTTAATAATATATATTTCAGTGATTGTACTTACCAAGCTACGCAATGAAACGATTTCATGGGAATACCGGATCTATACGAAAAAGAAGATTTATTTATTTATGTATTTAGTTTTGAAGAAGACATTGAAATAGTGGTCTCGGGGCATATTGTTCATAAAAAAATTCTCTGTGAATGGTTAAGTCTTTACAAATATAATTGTTTTGAATTTTTATCGAGAAGAAGAATAAGGAGAAGAAGAAGAAGAAGAAGAAGAAGAAGAAGAAGAAGAAGAAGAAGAAGAAGAAGAAGAAGAAGAAGAAGGGGAAGCATACACGGTAGACGCTTAAATACAACCGAAATAATAATAGCACAGATAAACCAATTGCAAAAACAACTGCAGTGATTTTCGTACAACACGCTCCTTAAGATTTGTAACACGGACATACACACAGTCAGCGTTGCGGATTGTCTGTGGACTTTATATGATGGTCATCCGTGGTCAATGATGGTCAACTTATTGGAGGGCACCAGACAAACGATCGATTGACGATAACGCCCTGAATTTATGATATTTTGTTTCCTTTCTGTAAAGATACCGTAGTGTAGTGTCGTTTAGCATAGATAGTCCTTTCTTGGAACACGGTATTGATAATATTTCGTCTGTAGGTAGTATCCAGAGTTGGAAGAGAATTTGTAGGCAAATTAGTTGAATCAATGGTATGACTTTAAAAAAAATCCAAACATTTTATTGTCCCATTGTATCTGGAAATTCTGTTTGTGTTAACAATGGAATAAAGGAGAGTTTGTGAGTCGTATCCAATTGTCAAACAAATAACACGTGATTAAAGACATAATAATATATTCACTAGGTTAGTCGCATTTTCCACAATACATAATTATATTCATACCGTGATAAGTATGTTGTTAGCAATAATAGTCACAATTATGCACGCCATGATCTTTTGAGCTGGAGAAATGTAGATAACTAGGTCTGAATTAATTGCTATACAAAAAAACATAACATTCAGAGGCTCGCGCAAATAAAGTTCATGGCCCTTTGAACGACATTATTTTAGAAGATTAAAGTAAAAAATAAAATAAAATAAAAGCAATAATGCACATAACCTAAATGTGTTTCTTCGTCGGAGGATTGTGTACTACACATAGCTCCTAAAGGTAAAAAAGGTAAGGTAAAGGTAGTCCCATAGCCTTGTGGCCGTAGGGGTGCGTGATGTTGGAGATCACACTTATCTTGGGCCAGCGTAATGAGGGTGATGCCCATCTCTCTCCCTCGCCGCTTTACCTTTCTCACCCTTAAGAGAGTAGGTACTCAGTCACAGTTGAGTTAACTGGGGGTGTTGTTATTTGTCGCTTCACGTTTTGCGGTCACCCATCCAAGTGCTAACCGCACTGGACGGTGCTTAACTTGCGACACAGTAGCTCCAGTTCCCTCTCTTTAGGAGAGCCAGCTTTATCACTAACGTTTTACACAAACTATTGGTCTCTACTTTGTAACTAATTGCGCGACTGAGCCACATTGCAAATGATCCCAGACAATAATCTTTGAATAGTATCAAATACATGTCTGCACGGTTATACCAAGATCATTTGCACAACAGCGATAGCGCAGTGTCATGACCACCGATGACTACATTCCCTATCCGTTGTCCTAACACATTTGTTTACTGTTACAAACCGCTAATTGTTATTATTAGTGCCTACTCAAAGGTGTGCTATTAGTTCCTAATCAGCCTGTGTCTTTGCATAAACCAATGTCCACCCGATTTACCGTTAGAACCACTTAATTTTCACCTGCCGTAGTTACTGTAGTACCATTTCCTCAACGATATTGTTATCACCAGCTGTCCTTCCTTCTTCAGGTCTAGTGATTCTGTTTACATATCATGCAGAGAAATTCTCAGAAATGTGGAAATGGATGTAATGTTCTTCTACTTTGTCAGCGACAACTAAAATTTACTGGATGCCCTGTCACTTTCCATAGGCAATCTCTCTCTCTCTCTCTCTCTCTCTCTCTCTCTCTCTCTCTCTCTCTCTCTCTCTCGGTACGGATGGATGCTCTTTTTCTCTCCAAAGTCTATCTTTGCACCCGAACTCTGCCTCCCCCACCCCTCTCCCCCTCTCCCCCTCTCCCCCCTATTCTACTCTCACTTAGATGACGTAAGCACGCCCCGGCGGATGAATCTCAGCTCCTCCCAGAGGGACTACTTGCCTCCGCCTGTCGGCGCTGTGCAGGGCCCTGTGACTGATCAGCAAAAATAATGATCCTTCCGCAGTCGATACGTGGCTGCCCCTCGTGATTCAACCATTTGTTCCGTGTCAGCGCCAGAGCGAGCAGCTTAGGTAACAGCTGTCCACTGGGACTGGCCAGAGGAACAGGATGCTATGAGGAGCGTAGGGTTAGGGTACGAATAGGGAAGAACAGAGAAATCTACAGAAATGGCTACATGTACAGACGGGGTTGCAAGATACGATGGGGATGAGGGTAGTACTATTATCAGGGAAGATCAGCCAAGTCTACATAAATATATGTAGGCTTACGAAAGGGTCTGAAGTGATTAGAATGAATTAACATTGAAGTTTAACGTCTACACATACCATTGACGATACGGGAGACGGGGATAACTATCCCAGGGAACAAGGGACCTCAATCAACACTGAACCACCAAAGCAATCATACTGTTAAAATGGATAAAGAAAATTGGCCACTTTTATCTTGCTCATCATGGGATTCGAACCTGGGTCATCGGTGGGCCAGGCGAACGCTCGACCACTTGAGCTACGGCGATGTGACTAGTGATTAGTGGTGAGAGGAGGAGAGACATTCTCAGTTTGGCAAATGATATGGAATAGTTGTATCAATTTGGAATAGAGCGCAGGTAAGAGAGAGAGAGAGAGAGAGAGAGAGAGAGAGAGAGAGAGAGAGAGAGAGAGAGAGAGAGAGAGAGACAGAGAGAGAGAGAGAGAGAGAGACAGAGAGAGAGAGAGAGAGAGAGAGAGAGAGAGAGAGAGAGAGAGAGAGAGAGAGAGATTGTTGACGGTTAGAAGAATGTCGGGTGCAAACTTGAGAAAGATGAAAGCAATAATGCAGACGATAATTTCGAAAGACTCAATGGCGATGAGGATGATGGTGGCGGTGATGACGCCGCTGATGAGTAATGTCCATGTTCAATTTCAGTAGTTGAAATCCCTTCGTTCGACTCTTCACAGCTTAGTCTGATTTTTTAGAGGTTTTCTTTGAAAAAAACAAAATCGGGCAAGACCTTCAACATAGTATCGATCTGCATGTTCTTTTTGTGTTCTTCTCGGTCGATTCGCAGAGGCAGGATCGCGAAGTTCAGCCATAACCGTTTATGAAGCATCAATGGACAGTTTAGCACTTTGATTTCTTTTCAGGGAACTGCATCCAATGGACCAAACCTTCAAAGTTTCTGTTTGTGTGGAATTCAATAAAATTCGTATTCTTCTTGTCCAACCCCCCAAAAAAACACTACACGTTCTGTTATTGGGCTGAATGGAACGACGAGGACTTCTGCTTCTTTTACTGCTTCTCCTACTTCTGCCAACTGCTGTATCTTCTTCTTCTTCTTCTTCTTCTTCTTCTTCTTCTTCTTCTTCTTCTTCTTCTTCTTCTTCTTCTTCCTCCTCCTCCTTATTTTTCTAGTTTAGTAGGCTACATGCAAATGGTTTTTTTAGGACACAGATAATGTTCAGAGTGAAAGATCTCGGCTGTGCGTTTCCGTTAAAAATCAATCTGCTGTCAAAACATTAGTGCTGGTTTTTAAGAGATCACAAAACGCACTGAATGATGGAAATGACCCCGTGCACGCAGTGGTCAAAACCATCGTCTGTAACCTCGATGCGCATTTTCTTGCCTGTAAACGATCGGCAGATTACAACTAAGGGATATAACGATGTTGTTGCTACGTTATATTTTAATTGGACAGCTGAAGATGACCGCAAAAGTTTTTGCTGTTCTTATATAAAATATCAACCAAGTCTGCTTAAACAGACAAATAATCTTTACAAGCACGAAGTACCCACAGACAGCGTAAAAAATAACGTGGAAATTTTTACCCGTTAAGCAAATGTATCTAGTCCTAACGCGCAGTTGTGCATAAATGTATAAGGACGAAGTGTCTAAACTGTTAAGAAATAAGTTCAAACGTGGCGGGATGGAAAGAGTTCACCAGTACGAAAGAGGAAAGGGGGTATTGTGTGAGTGACAAAAGGGTATAAAAACTCTATCCCTCGCCCATCAACCCTCCAAAACATCCTGCAGCCCGGAAACTTTACACCCATGCTTTTTCCCTCGGAAAATAAATTCCTTCACAGGCCCAGAAATACTACGGCGTGAAGATAGATATGCTTCCGATGCTGAAATGTCTTGCAACATCCATTTCAAGTGACACTGAAGAATCACAGGGTGACACAACTGTGCCAGTGAAAGGGTGTGAAGGCCGTGAACGAAAGTTGTCTTTCAATGCAATGTATATGTTATGCACGCAGGAGTTGGCATACTCCTGTACACTTCAAAATTGATTGATTTCACTTCTTAAAGCTCTGTGTACTGAGCTGCAATTGGTCCTGTTAAGAGATGAGCGAAGTTTACGCAAATTTCCCATTTTCTTGCAGAAAGTACGCAACGGGACTTCAGTACTGTCCATGCATTACTGTCTCTTTCTCCGGTATGCATGTTCCCGTCTCCCTCTTGGTGTTTGCACTCAGACATTTGTTAGGTTTTTGTATGTTAACAATAGTAATCCAAACTGATGGCCGTGCTGTATTTTCTGCAGTACAGTGATGCGTAAGGGACAAGCCTGAGACAAAACCATCGCTCATCACGCAATCTGAACTGACAATGCTACTCCCTAAAACATTGTCAAAGCTCTAGTGAAAGTGTGGCAGCTCGTTTCTTTAACTCGGTTTAACGCCTTAGCTTTACCTGCTTGCTGGTGTTTTCGAGCCTTCACTTTGCTTAGCTGCGCTGTGGGCCAGTTGCTGGGCAAGCAGGTCGATGAGCAGCGATCACAACACTGATGAAGAAGGGGGGAGGGGAAAATACGAGGCAAGGCTAGGGTTTAACAGAAGGACGAAGAAGCACGACAGCCAAAAAGGGAGGAATCACAGCTGGAATCAGATAGGCGACAGGAAAAGCCGCAGCAGCAGCAACAGCATGAGCTGGCATGCGATGAGATATTGTCACAGTCACTAAAGGGTAGAAACCCTTTATTTTTCCCCAAAGTTAGTTGCAGATGATAGTCACACGACACCGGAGCGTTTAGGCGAGACTACTGGTTACATTATTCGGACACCAGCAAACCAGTTGATTGGTAAGGGGAACATAATATGGTCACACGTTGGCCAATCTGTGATTCGTACCAGGGACCTTTCGGTCACTAGTAAGCCGCTCTACCAACTGAGCTACCCGGCCCCTTTTCTTTGCCCCTTCTAATCACGAACTGGTCAGCCGCACTGATTTAAAGACAGAAAAAAAATGAATACGTACTCTTACCAATGGCGATACGGCAGAGGTAGTTGCGTGGTTTAAAAGAGGTAAACAAGAGCACTGGTTACTCCAAAATTAAATTTATTGTCCCCAAAAGAGCACACTAATTCTAACAAATCAAGAGCTAAATATGCCAAGTTTTAAATTAATATTTCAATGCAGCTCCAGCTGCGTGCAGACACCAGACTGACTTTCCAAACACAGCCGGATGTTGGCGTCGATGAGCAAATGACAAGGAAAGACAACCCAGTCTCAAGCGTTGAAGGGGACGTAATCGGCGTAACCAATTGCTCAGCAAGGGCACAGTCGGCCCATACTGTGCCGAGTCTTTAGAGATGGGCGAGGCAAGGCTCCGCGGAGTATTAGAGAAGAACTGAAATCATACTTTATTTTAAAACTCACCCCATGCGAAGGCTTTGTTTACTTTTGGCCAAAACGAGTTGACCCTAAAATCCGCTTTGTTATTAAATTACACAATGCTAAAGTGGGCTTTCCTCGCTCAAACCATCCACTAACGTTTTATTTTTTAATTTCGGATCGACAGGGAGTTATTTCTCTGTTTTTAACGGTACAGCCGTCCGACCTTTGACCCTATTTCTGAGTGAAACACGCGCGGCTTGAAGTGTGCGGCTTTGTTATATCGGGTAGATGTGCTCTGTTCTATCAACCTAAAACGAAAAACCTTACGAGCAAATTGTTTTACAGGTTCTTTCTCTTACCGGCTTTAGCAACTGCTATTTTTAGCTTCTGAACGTTGGCTGGCCAACTACCGGCTGTTGCTATTAATAGGCACAAGAACTACAGAATTTATTCATACAAAAGCAACTATACTTTCAAAAGAGTTATTTTCTATTGTTATTTTAAAGTGAGGCAACACTCACTATGAATGTTAATGAATGTTAACAGGATCCTATGAAGGAGAGTGGTCAAAGTGGATCCATTTGAATCTTAATTTTGTTTTGATTTGTTTCTTCTCAAACATCTTCCAGCCCTTTTCTTGTATATAAGCCATGTTCATGCCTAGATAACACCAATACAAGTGACCATCGATTAATTCAACATTCAGGCCTCACTGATAAAGATAAGTCTTATGAGTACTGGAAGTGTTTTTGAGTTGGCACAATATAAGGCTTTGTGCATTTATTTGCACAATTTGTATTGTTGGGAAAAAAACAACAAGATAAGGACTGAAAATCCCAAATCATTATGGTGTCACCTCACACAGCGATTCCCCTCAAGGCCCCTGATACTCAGCACGTTACTGAGCCAGACAGACAACGTTGGCAGAGGGAGATGACCCATGAAGACTGGAACCGTGCAGAGTATCCGAGCTGGACATGCAAGAAACAATTCTTCCCCAGCTTCATGCAGGTTTTTGCCTGGCTACTTTCGATACTCTGTGTGGTGGGATCGAAGCATCTCCGCTGATGCTGCTCTATGGCTACAATCCCTGAATGGATTCCTTTCAACGCTGCCAATATCAGTCGCGCAAGGAACAACAACAAGGGGGCCCAGCTGATGCCGCGCTCTTAAATATTGGGAGATCGCTGTTTGCGAGCGTATAATCGCCGTGAGTCGAGGGACTTGTGCGTATCCAGCGTCTCGCATTTTGCAAACTCTCTCTTGTCAATGTCGTTTATGTTTATTATACACATCTGTCTAATTCATCTTTCTTGATTTATATTTTAACCAATGCAGGATCTTTCTACAAACAGATAACGTTAACATCTAAAGTCCCTAATTATTCTCTGATCGTATTACATCAGACTAATAAATACAATATTTAGTACCCTTACAAAATGTACTATCTCCATCCACGCAAAGGCTTTTGTACTCATCCCTGTGTAAAAGGATACATTTTGCATCAACAAAACTGTGAAAAGCGTCATGACGAGAGTTAAAAGTTAAGAGCAGGGGTTTACTTTGTCAGCCAAAGTAAAGCTCTGGCTTTTAAGTTTGATTTCCAAAGCACTTGCTGAAATCTGGGAATGCCAGCCAATGAAATATAAATAAAGTCAAGAATTCCTCTTAGTTGATCCAAGCTACAATCACAAACGACTGAAAGAATGCGAACCAAAGGACATGAGCCTGTATTTTGTTTAGGCTTAACAGAGTATCAAACTTAAAACTTAAAAGTCCGTATTAAGATATAGTATATTATTAAGTGCGCACCATCTTTCATAACAGTCCATTTGGTAAGATGTGTACAATCAGATGAATCTTTAATAAAACGTATTGAATGCTTGTACCATTGGTAACACTAAAACATATTTGTTTTCTATCTAAAATCGCTGTTTACTCTTTCAAAACCTGGAGAACAGTCCCACTATTATTCAGAGCTGGGGCAAAAAGTCTGGAAGAAGTCAGACCTGTACAAGTTAGCGCCGTACTAGACAGTTTTCATCACTCAGCCCAGGCTTTCTTTCCGTTAACAATTCTTTCCCTCTCCGCCGGATGCCAGTGGGCAGTGACCGGAAGTGACGTGCACCGATGACGAAATCAATGGTGACGTCGACCCGTCTCGTAGTGTTGGGAAGCGTTTCAGACACTTGTGGGCACGCCAAAGGGCGGTAATAGGCAGGGGGAAGCACTGATGGCAAATCAGACCTATAATTGGCTGCTCGGGATTTCAGAGGTATCGATAGGCTCAGACAGTTGTAGCTGTAGTAGTAACCTTCTCTAACTTCTTGGGACGGGGGTGGAGTGTGTGCGTGTGTGGAGGGGAGAGGGGGAGCGAGGTGCAAAC
Organism: Oncomelania hupensis; assembly: GCA_036898135.1. Classification (NCBI taxonomy): domain Eukaryota; kingdom Metazoa; phylum Mollusca; class Gastropoda; order Littorinimorpha; family Pomatiopsidae; genus Oncomelania; species Oncomelania hupensis. The sequence goes on along the minus strand of CM072511.1, from coordinate 47,161,081 downwards.
ACCCTTCCATTCTGTGCCATTTACATTTTCCTGGTAATCGTAGAGTTCATCAGTTAATTAGTATTACCCAATGTTCTTAGTTGATATTCGTTACGTATTTCCGCTACTTCTCAATTTATGCATTGGCAAATGTCAAATCCGTCACAAATACAGACGAACAGCGGTTGTTTGGTCATTCTGGCATCGTTATCATAAGGTCCATTAAACGAAGACTTGTTCAATTAAATTTACAAAAACATACTCCTAATACACCATACATCATACATAATCCGCAGTACCTATCTCTGCATCATACACAAACACACACGCACAAACACACACACACACACACACACACACAGATACTTTTTGGGACCATCCCTTTACCGACTTTGTTACCGTACAAATTCCTTTGTAAGACACTGAACTTTGCTTGACATGGCCATACTTTTAGCCAAACTTACACCGTAATTTGCTGTCGCTGTGTCTGTGACAGCGGGGCCTTCCCGTTATGGTCCTCTTCCCTCCTGGTTGACCGGTAATCAGGTGGTGTTAGTCTCCTCCCAGGCGCTAACTACCCGTGGTAATTACTCACACTTGGAGAGACCTTCACATTAGCTGGTACCTTCTGTGCCGGGTTTCTTGTGGGTTGCGGAAACCTAAGGCGTTGGCGTTGGCGTTGGCGTTGGCGTTGGCTTGAGGTAAAGGTTTCTGCCTCAAGGTTTTGAAATAGGTTTGCGGAATGACATCTATGGTACGTTGCTAAAAGAAGGTATTTTTTCACAGCTTGTATTTAACGGACTAACAAATAGATATATGAAACTAAAAATAGATCCTTTCCTTTCACTACATAAATCGATGCTTTCACCCCATAAATAGACAACAAAAAATTTAATCGGCAGCAGAAAAGCTGAATCGCCAACAGAAAAAAAACTCCAGCAATAGAATAAATGTTTTACCAACAACTAGTTTATTTCAGCAACAAAAAATGTGCTCAGTAATATATTAGCTACCTCTAGTAACAAATTAGATGATTTCCACTTGTATGGCGCAAATATCCATGCTGGCAGCATGCTCAGAGCGCATGAGGTTGTGGGGGGAAAAGGATGAAAAAAAACTGTACACACTCAAAAGAGTCCAAAAATACGCCTTCAGACACCTCTTGAAAGAGTCAATTGTCTCTACGACTCTCAAGTCCTGGAGGAGAGCGTTCCACAACGCTGGGCCACAGTGGGAGAAGGAGCGGTGACCCAAGCGCCTCTTCCTGTGACCATCCACACTTGGAACGGACAACAAACTGAGAAGACGAGCGAAGGCGCCTTGAGGGTTTGTGGGTAAGGACAATGTCTCTCAAGTACCGGGGAGAGGTGGGGTTCATGGACACACTTGTAGCACAGGAGGAGGACTTTGTGCTCGACTCTCTTCTTGACTGGCAGCCAGTGAAGTTGTCGGAGAACCGGAGTGATATGGTCGGTATTCTTGCTGCGGGTGACAATCCTGGCGGCCGTGTTCTGAACACTTTGGAGACGGTCAAGCTGATGGTCAAAAAGGCCCCACGGACAACTGTTTGCATAGTCTATACTGGATATCACCAAGGCGACGGCAATGGTGGTAGCAGCCTTGTGCGTGAGAACACCTCGCAATTTACCAAGAGAGCGGAGATGGAAGTAGCACCCCTTAACCACAGCATCAACCTGATCCTCCATTGTGAGGTTGGCATCGATCATGATGACGAGGTCTCTGACAGTGGACGAGAGGGGGATCACAGACAGCCCAACACTGATGGAGGTCAAGGATACAGAGTCTCTTTTGCTCTTAGGTCCACACATGCAAATGATGGCCTCAGTCTTGTCCTCGTTCAGCTTTAACATGTTGTGCGTCATCCACACATTGATGTCAGAGCATCATAGCTCAATCTTCTTAGCAGACTCCACTGCAGCGTCATCATCAGGAGGGAAAGAGTCGTAGAGGCCATAGTCATCGGCAAAAAGATGCCTCCATAGCCCGTGTCTCTCGATGATACGGCCCAACTCAGAGGTATAAAGGGAAAAGAGAATAAGTCCCAAAAACGGACCCCTGAGGAACCCCACACGTCAGTCTTGTAGCATCAGATGCAGCGGTGTTCACACTGACGTACTGGAACCTATCCTCAAGATACGACTGGAACCAATGATGGACACAACCCTCGAATCCAAACTCCAGATGAAGTTTCTGCAGGAGCAGCTGGTGGTTGATGAGATCAAACGCCGCGCTGATGTCGAGCATCACCAGCAAGGAGAGGTTATCACGGTGGGCAACACAGAGAATGTCGTTCAGGACCCGCAGTACAGCAGTCTCTGTGGATTGTCCCGGCCTGTAGGCTGACTGGAAATTATTCAATAGCTGATGGCGAGACACATGCTCCGCAAGCTGGTCGGCAACAACATTCCAAAGTCCAACTCGTAGGCCTCTATAACAAGCCCTTTTCTCGCCACCTTTAACACCTCTATTTGTCTTTTTCTTTATGAGTCCAAGATCTGTACACAAGGACAGAACATCATTGCCTAGGACACTTCTACTAGTTAGGCCTACTTAATGCCTCAAACCCTCAGAGGAGTACTGGAGCACAGCCATAATACACTGAGCGAGAACTCATGAGATCAGTTGATTATAACACCACTGGCTGAGTTCAGTCAATCACAACACCCCCAACGATACCGTCCCCTCTCCGCACACAAAACACATGGATAGAATACAAAAACCAATGGAAAAAATCTAAGTGTGTAAAGTTTACACTAAAATTTATATATCCACTTAGAGGAATCCTTGTAGAAAAACTGTGCACCAAATTAATGCAGCAAGAACTGAATAAACTATAGAAAAACACTGAAAAGATCCAGAGGGGATGATCTGCTGCCTCCTCAGCGCATGAACAGTTCTCTCATATTAGATACATGTAATGGTTGTCAATCATCACACGATTATATAAGGTGAGTTTTGGTCAATGTTGTCTTTCTTGTTACTTTCTTGCTACTCATGAAGTATTACTGAATTCCTCGTTCTTTCAAAGTCTTGCCATTGCATTTTTGAGGGATCTAGCATCTGGAAAGTCAGAATTTATCCAGACTGTATCTGCCCTGGATTTGTAAAGGGTAACATATGCAAGCATTCAGTGGGCTGTGAAATCAAGCTCAAAGTGTCTGAAACCCCTGCCCAAGCTAAGATGATCCTTATCGGTCAAAAGCGGAAACGCGGGCGCCCTAAGCTGGCCAGGGAAGCGCTGATACGTCAGTGACCCTTTCCATGAACCAGAGATACTTTTGTCCAGTGGCATATTCCTCGTAGTACTGTACTTAAAACATTTTTTAAACGTTTAATTGGTATTTTCCCCATTGCACTGTGCATGTATATGTGTGTGTACAAGTGTGTGTGTACAAGTGTGTGTGTGCAAGTTTCGAAGTTGGAGCTAAGCTATCATGATTAAATTTATCAATATCAAAATAATCTTTCTGAAGCTTTAAGTGCGATTTGTAATTTTCCATGGTTCGAACCCTTTGGACGAAAAAAAAAAGACTAATTCAACAACAAAATAGTTGATTTAACCTCCCCCCCCCCTCCCAAAGTCTTCCGTCAAAAGTCAAACAGTTTAGAAGACAATTTGATTTCGTTTTGCTCAAAGTATCCGATTTATTGCTACTATAATCCGATTTGTTGCTGAGCAGTTTGTTGCTGAGCAGTTTGTTTTTGAGCAGTTTGTTGCTCGTTTCATCTATTTTTGGGTTTGTATCATCCGATCTGTGGCTGAAATCATGCAATCTATTGCTCAAATCAATTTTTGTGGTTTAATATCTGTTGTTGAAATAAGCCATTCTGTTGCTGAATCTATCTATTTTGTTGGTCAATTAATTTTAAGCGTTTTCCGACTTCTCTGTCTCAATTCGTTTTGCAAATATAAATATTAATATTACCTACCATCCAAGGTTTTTTTTAATTAGGTGTGGAACATAATTACAAAAATGAAGATGTTATTTTCTCCCTGTTCTTTGACGTAAGTTTAAAATAAAACAAATCGTCGGGAAAGTTCTTTTAAGTTATTAAAAATAAAGGATGTTATTCTCTTCCCTATTTTTTGGCATAAGATTAATGAAGTTCGTGTTGATATATCTCTGGAACTAATACTGTTCATGTTCCAAGAAACTGAAATGGGTTGTGGCATAAATGTTAATTAACGAGATGTGGCCTGGACATTAAGTTCCTTGGCAACCTTTTATGTAATGTGATGAAACTAGGGACGCGTTCTCTCTCATCGTAGAATCTCTCTAGCTAGTTCTTTGAAGTAAGCCTACTTGTTGAGACTTGTACGCCTTTGACTGGAATGGATTAGTTTAAAAACAAATCACACAATTTAATTGGCATTAAAATGTATAACGTGGGGTTTAGAGCCTTTGAAAGTTGAAGTTGAAGTTCGGTTTCAGGTAAACAGCATTTGAAGCAAGTGCGGAGCCATAGTTTTCTAAGAGAGACCCTTATTGTGCTGAGAATAGAATCAGGAACACTACTGCATAGTGCCCACTTGAGGAACCTTCATTAACAATCGTGCAGTAAGTACTATTTTCGACCAAAACATTCACTCCGATTGTTTGTTGTTGTTGTATAAAAACAAAAAAACGCCAATAAATTGAATACATATATTCGCATCAACGGAGATGCTCTGTAACGCCTATATAGGTCTTTTGTGTTTGTTGTTGCAGTTATTTTGGGGATCGGCAATGCAGCAGCAAGTTTATTGTTCTAGACATTTAGGCATACCACCCAAGCACTTGAAACCGCTCCTCCCTCGTGCCCTAAACGGATGATCAGTAGTCCGTGATCATTCCCAATAAGGATCATCGGGGTCGCGTGTTAGTCGATGTAATGAAAGAGATTTAAGGTGATCGTGGTGCTTTATGTATTTGTAACAAAGGGTTCCTCCGTCGTTCATCTTCTGCAGATAGTCTATAGTAGCAATGGAAAAGGGTACGGTTCTAAAATCCAAACAATGTGCAAGTTATTTACACAAAAAAACAGATAACTGTTATTTACAAGAAACTAGATTATTCATTGTCTCCATTTCCTTTTTTACCCAAGGACATTTGACATTACTATGAAAGCCACCATCAAAACGTTTTTCATACCGGAGTTCTGGATGCCATGTTGTACCGAGAGAAACTGATCAAATCCACTTAATCTCACAAGTCGAAAAGTCCAAAACGTCAACCGTTTTCCTTAAAAAATTTCACAATTTTCTCATTTTTCTTTTCACAGATCAGCGATTGCTTTCCCCTCAATCTTCTCTTTGGGGGTTCCTTTCTTTCTTCTTAATTCGATCGTGCCCTTCTCCGTCCCATTTTTCCATTCCTCAATCGTCCTCCATGATCGTGCCTCCCCCCTCTCCCACTCACAGCTAGCCCTCCTTGCCCATTTTTTTTTCTTTGTCAGAGGTTTTGTTTTGTACACTATGGGTACCGGTTCAACAACAGAGCAAACGGGCACGGGTGCTCTGAGAATAGCCGGAAGGCATGTTTCTGGCAGTTCTTTAGTTCGTTTGATGATTGTTAAGATAAGATAAGATAAGATAAGATATTACTTTATTAATCCAAAAGCATGTAAATTACATTGTCTGTCAATTAAACATGTCCATTCATTCTTCTTTTACACACACATAAATATTTATACATTATTAATGATCTTCAAACACATGGACATATTTTCATAATGCAGATATTTCAATTAAGCAGTAAAACGGGTTAACGTAAGAACAGATAAATATGAGAATTTAAAACTTATTAGTGTGTAAACATATAAACTATTTATACAAAAACATTTAAAAAAAAAATAATTAAACTAACTAAGCTGCATGAGAGTTGTAGAGTATGTTTAGTAAGACCTACTGACTTGTTTGTTATGTGCTTGATTGGCAAGTGGTATGAATGAGTTCCTGTAATTATTTGATGTTCCCGCTGGTGCCCTAAAACCCTCAACGCACACTTAATTCTTCTCTACTCTAAACTCATTTATAAAGCATTTCTCTACCCCCTCCCTCCCTTCCCCCCCTCTCTCTCTCTCTCCCCCGCTTCCTTATCCTCTTGCACATCTTGATGCGTGCTCATGTCGACTTCAAAACACGACCGAGGGTGTAATTTTGATTTTATCAAACAAGTCACTGTCAGTAAGAGATCCAATTGTTATTATCCCATAAGCTTCACATTCTGCTACGTCTCAAACATCGTCACCGCTTTACAAAAACATACCATTGTTTTAGTTTTTCATATCCAAAATGATTGTCATAAGAGTCATATTCTTTTGTTTCTGTGTAACGGGGGGTTTTATTGTTGCTGGGCTCTGCACAATGGAATGCTGTAACCCTCACGTCTTATTCTATGGGGACCGCTAGTGAGTCACCCGGTGAATTACTTTAATACATTTATTTGTTTAGCTCGGTCTGTGTTAAGGCTGGGGTACAGAGATAGATAGAAAAATGGTAAAAAATCACTGTCACACTAGCTTTCACATGGCTATGAATTTGTAAAATAAATTTGTAAAAGACATTAAACTTACTTGCAACTATAATAAACCTTGTGGAATTGCTAGATCAGTTTCAAGTATGGCACATAGAATAATATTAAACTCAATTAAAACCAAATATTGTAAAAATGTAAAATGTATATGTGGTGAATCTATTTCTCTAAAACATGTATTACTTCAATGCAGTAATATGCGTCCATTTTTGCCAACTGATGTTTCTATTATCGATTCCATTGATAACATAAGCTTTGATATAAGCGTTAGATTAGCAAAAGCTTTGATTGATTCTCCAGTTGCTCAGTTTATATAATTATGTATTTTATATGTATGGATGTATATATGTATCTGGTGTAAATGTGTGTGAATGCGTGCGTACGTCTTATCATCTCGATGAAGAAGACGTTAATAAAACAACCAACCAACCAACGGCTATGAATCATATGTAGTCCAGCCACTTGATAACAGCTAAAATCACACATTTATTTCTTCTACTCTATACACGATCTTCGAAGTACGAATCTAACTTAAAAGTTCAATTGTCAATGCGAATGGTTCGCTCGCTGACAGTCTAGGCAGCTATTATTTCTTTATAGGGCACTGGCTACTACCGTTCATGAAGACTGGACTACTGTGGTCCTTTTGCTACACTTTTAGTGCACTGTTTCCTGGGCACTTAACTGAAGTGTTGCGTGTTTGAAGCACTGCATTGAGGTAGCTTCTGGTACACGCTGGGTCGTCGTGTACTCTTCGACTTTTGATACGACGTTTGATGCTATCTACGCACGATGCTGTAGATGCCTCGGCAGCCAACTCGAATCGTAGATTAGGGTCTGCTCTTCTGTTGAGTTGGGCTCACGATATCCTGCCTGCTCATCTGTAACATATGAGACGAAATTCTGCACAACCCTGAATAATAGGTCTGTGCAGAGCGTCTCACTGAAAGCCAAAGTAGCCCTCAGTGATAGCTCCACATCTGTATACATAAGAGACGAACATTCTGCTAAGTCGGTGGTCCACTGGAATCTCCACTCTAATTTCCTATACATACATGAATATAAATCGTGGCTAACTATACACATAAAGAATTAATAATATTATAAACATTCACTGGTACAGCCACTGGTCTGCAAGCATACATATAGGATAAACAACAGTGGTTCCGTCAGGTATACAACATGGCGTCAAAACCGGTCGTGCTTAACACGTGTTCGGCTTCTCCACATGGTAAGGCAAAGTCGGACTAACAATTCAAATCTATGCATAGCAAATTCCACAAACATAATTTCAACAATAATATAACTACATCACGATGAAACAGAAGTATGTTCATTTACCTGTTCGACAATGTCAGGCCCGAGGCTATGTGATTGAATTCAAAAATTCAACAAGCACTGCTTCCCTGTACTATCAGTGGAGAGATTTTTGCTAGGAAGTAGCTGTGTACTGTCCTAAGCTTTCCACACAACTGACCTCCTACTTGGCTTGGACTGAATCGGCCAGAACTGGTTCTAAACGCTCTACCTGTGTCCCGATTGGCTGAAACAATCTAAGTGGCTATAAAGTTCAAAACTCGCTCGTAGGCCGCGATGATGTCACTAAACGGCTCGCGTCAGCTCGCAGTGTGTGTGTACACATCAGTTATACCTTAATCGTCTGCTATAGACTACAGTAACCTTCTAAGTTTTGCTACTGCTAAACAAGCAAAAGCTCAAATAGTGAGGGGTAAACGGGTCTGCTTGTGACATTCTGTAGCAGACAACAAACAATAAATGATCGTTTCGACCAAATGTGGATTTATTGATATTATTTTGTCACAGCTCAAATAGAATGATTGGCTTGAAAACCCCGAAGACCCCCCCCCCCCATCCCCCCTCTCTCTCTTTATATATATAAAAGTTGTTTTTTTTAAATTTGTTGTTGCGATGTCTCTGAATGGACTGAAAGCCCCTCAGAGGCTAGAGCCTTGAAAATAAACTTTGACACTTGAAACGTGTGCTGCCGTCCTTCTTCAGTAGCCTGGACATCGATATTCCAGTCCATGATTTTTTTAATTAAAATAATTATAGTCCATTTTCCACTTTTTGTTTGTTTTGAGGTGTAGATTGTATAGTATGAATGCACTGACGAGGGTTACATTAAGCGTTGGAGCACTAGAGTCGTAGTAGCCTACACTAATAGGGAACATGCTAGATAATTATAGTGTCGTTAAGCAACGTCGAGTCCGGCTAGCGCTTCGATGGGAACGTAGTTGGCACTTGGATGCTACCATTGAACGGTACAAAGAATAAAACAGCGCGCCCTGTACACCTCAGTCCCTAACCGAAAGATACCTGGTTGGAATCCCGGATTGGCCAATGTGTTACCATATTTATATTTCCCTTACCATCAACTGGTTCGCTGGTATCAGAATAATGTGACCAGTAGTCGCCTATATGCTTCGGTGTCGTGTGACTATAATGTACAGTTACTTTACCTCAGTCCAACCAGCTATGAGTGAATACCTGGCTCTGTTTAGAACCAGAAAAGGGGAGGCAGCGACGGAGAGTTGAACATCGCTCTCATGTAGCTGGCCCATACAAAATTAAGGTCCAAAAACGCCTGTCTCCTCAACGTTCGGAAAGGCTATTTGGAGATGAAGGGGTGGGAGGGGGAGGGAGGAGGACCCCCTTACATTTACCATTACTGAGAGTCTAGTTTTGGGTTTTTGTTTAAATCTCATCCATGACCGTCATATTCCTATTTTCTCTCTAGCAGTCCGTTTTCTCTTCAGTTCTTCTTTTTATTATTATTTTTTTTATTTTTCAAGTTCTTATAGTGTGTTTGCCCAGCTCGATGATCTCAAAGCGCTAACGAGGGAGTGATGGCTCGAGGGGCAAATGGCCGAGCACGCAGAGGGAGCCTCGGCTGTCGGAGGCAGTTGCTAAAACCATTGTCTTGCGGGCACGGGCGCGGACCCCCTTGGGGCACCCGTGTGACAAAAATTGGTCCCGCGGCTGACGGCAGAGAAGAAAAGACGGCGATAAATTGAAGATTTTTTTTCCTTCTTGGTAAAGAGATAAGGAGGAATGGACTGCGAGAGGGACTGGTTGGGGAGGGACAGAGAGAGAGAGAGAGAGAGAGAGAGAGAGAGAGAGAGAGAGAGAGAGAGAGAGAGTGAGAGAGAGAGTTTTGGTTTTGTTATGATTTGGGAGATTCTTCACAGAGCGCACAAAAACCCTTGCACAAAATGATAAAAATAAAAATACAATCTAGGGTAAAAGGTTAACGGAGGCTGCGGAGAGAGTCTTTGCGACCTCTCTTTTCTCTGAGCCTGTTTAATGCATGCGATACCCATCTTATCTATATAGCTGCCTAACCTTCTTGCTCTCAACGAAGCCATTTACCAACCCTTCACATTTGGGTGGACTGGAATATGCTGCAGGCTTATTTTATCCAGCGTGTGTCGTTTGGTTGTTGCCTTTCAAGAAGTCACCCATCCAAGTACTTGACCGAGTTCGACGTTGTTTACAAAAAAATATTTAGGGTTTGCTCATAACACTGTGCTATCGCGACAGCCAAACTAGCGTAGTGATGTTTTAATTCGGGTTGTGGAACATGGTGACAAAAATACAGATCCATTTTACACACAAGGAATTTTTTTTTATTATTCTAGTTGTGTGATACTAACATATATCAGTTTGAAATGGAACACAGACAACGGTAATAGGGTAACGTTTTTCCTGTAATGATTCAGTTTTGGTGGGGAGATTCGCTAGGGGACTTCCGTTTGTGTTAGGGCCAAGCCTTATGAAACATGTAACGCGGCAACCAAAAGGAGAATATGTAAATTAGCAATCAAACACTTCCAAAATAAATCAAAACAGTCATCTTTTTTTCTTCTTCTACAAAGCCTTGATATAATCGATCCTCGTCCGATCCAGCACAGGAACCACAAACACGTCTGACCTTAGACCTCACACTCCATGGTACCCTCTCTCCCTCGCCCCAGGCCCCAACCCTCCACCCTCTCTCTCTCTCTCTCTCTCTCTCTCTCCGACAATGGGAGGCGATAAAACTATGATTGAGTCATAGCAAGCCGTTATCAGAGGGAATTTGGTCATTACGTTGATAAAACGGCAATTTATAAAAACACCACGGTCGCTCGTGTAACCATATTTCCCTTAGCCTGGAATTGACAAAGGGGAAGAGAGAGGAATGAGAATGTAATGAGGGCAGTCGGGAATACCAAACTGTGAACTAGTACCACTGCGAGGTAACTTCTTTTCTTGTAGTATAGATACATTAACAATCTTTATAACAAACTGTAGACTTCTATACTATTTACCCTGACAAATCTCCAGGAATTTCAGAAATGCCAAGAATTGTTGTGACGCTTTGTCGTACCTAGGTTTCTTATTAACCGCTGCGTTGACTAGACGAGCCATTCCAGGTTCGCAGCAGTCTTCTGCTTATATGACTTATGAGGCTCTGTTGTGCTATATAACAAGTTATGCAGGCCTTCAAATCTAACAACTGCGTGCATAACCATAGCTTTGGTATAAAGTGTATCATATGCAAACCTCCACTCGTCCGTCAGATCGATCCGTAGTTTGAAATCCCCCAAATCCTGGGCCTTCCTCTAACAGTTGGGTGCCGGTAGGGAACATGCATGCACAGCGGCCACGGAAGTGACACGTCCCTGCCTGTCCATGCCACCTCCTGCACGTGCAGAACGCGGCAACAAGCTCGTGCAGAACATGCTGAGGAGCGCGAGACGAGCACGTGCGACAGATGTCTGTTGCTGCACAACTCTCGCGTCCAAACCTTCTGCTAGGATCTGGTGAAATGCGGATCAGGTGGGCGCACAGATCAATTCTTAAAAAAAAAAGACTGAAGACGATAGGGGCACATCTTGAGTAATTAGAGTGTCTTCTGTCGAGTCACGAAATAATATGTCAACACTCAAACTTACTGTCAGATACGGAACACAATACAATATTAAATACAAATAGGTACAATAGCAAAGTCATATAGAGCACACTCTGAGTGCTTAGACCATGGTTAGGAAAATGGTATGTAACATATTACAGGGACTCAAACTCCTGCACACACAACATCTCATGAATACCCGAAACAAAGTGAAGCAACGACATGTCAGCTTACAACTGCATTGGCGAACAATGCACAAGCGATAGCGTCAGCGCGCAGAGGATCAAATCGGCGCACAACAAATGGTTCTCTTTAGACAATTAAGCTCACTCAACACTTGACGAAGACATAAGCATCGCCATGTAGCTGGGTAAATATTTTGAAAAATTATGATTAAATATATAGCGTACAAAGTCAGCCAAAGGCAACTTCGGTATCTCCAAGAAGCAAAGGTGAGTGAAAATTATCTATAGTTTTGACAACAGCATTGAAAGAAGCGCAGTTCTTATATCTTATGCATAATTTCTCGACATTTTCTTTGCAATGCTACTCCTTTCACTGCTGTGACGCAGAAGAAAATCATTTGCAACCATCCTAAAATAAAACAAATTCATGAAAACGTTCACATTTATCATTAGTTTTTTTTGTTGTTGTGGAATCGGGGTATACAGTTTATTATTTCGATTTTCACTATTTCTATTATTAAGAGCTTAACACTTTATTAAAATGTTAAACTAACAACTAGCTCCATCATCTCCCAACCCCGGTTTCTACACTTATGAAGACAACGAAGAGGTTGTTTTTTTTTTCCGAAATCGTTAAGTACTGAGTTCATTATCACGACTTAGTCACAGGATCATGCCAAAGGGGCTGGCATGCATAATTATGAAGACTGCGTCAACACTGCGATTGCCAGCTATCATGCCCACTCACGGAATAGTCTTTAAGCGACTCGGTCACTCAAGGACAATGGTACACGATAGGAACCCGTTGTAGTCGAATAGTCCTTCGCGATTGCAGTATGATTATTAGCGGTGTATTTAAACTGATTCCAGACTGAAGACAAAGACCCACGTCTGCATGTACTTTGGCAGCCCTACACAAAATTTGCAGAGTGCTAGGGTTGAAAGCACTGCCTGGGTTGACTAGGCAATTCACTCTAGATTCAATATGAATTTCGTGCTATTGTGAGGTGCTAGGCCTGTCTGGGGTATAGAAAAACCCAAGCAAGGGATAGCGATATTGTGTAATTAATATGACCAAAGTTGTAATGAGTTGTGAAAACAAGCATAAAATACATGCCTAAAAGAGATTTGGCAGAAAGAGCACACAATTTAATCGCAAGACAAAACAAACTGCATGTCCATTAATTTATTTTACAGTTTGATTGGCAGTGACTCTTTCTCCTACGATGGAAGAGCAACCTTCGCTTCTAACCAAAAGTTATAGACTTCTTCAAAGTAGATCGATTTTCTATCCAATTGAAATACTTAAAGATGCATCAGAAAATCCCCCACAAATACTAGATAAGATATTGCATGTCATTTGTTTCTGCATATCCAAGCTCACGAGGCCGAGTTTATATCTGTATGTCCCCAACATGATCAAAACTAAATTATTAATGACCATTTAACGATTATAAACGGAGGTAGGAGGAATCGAAATCCCATTTTAACCAGCATATTTGTTTGGCAATCTAATTTTAATCTTACGGCAGGATGACACACAACGTGTTTAAAGCGATGTTGCCTTTTTATTGCCACCTAAAAAAAAAAGATTGAAATCAAATATATGCATTTTGAAGAGACTGAACTATAACATTAATAAAACTTTGCTGTGTTTTTTTAAAAATTGTATTGCCTCTGCAGGTTATGCAGCCAATAAGGCATGGGAAGTGGGGTCATATTGCAAACTCGGATATGACCAGGTTACAGGTCAGGCATCACACTGCGTAGCTGAGATTCGCCGAGATATAAGTTCGCCTTTGTACTAGATCTGTCGGGGGGGGGGGGGGGGGAGGGGGCGAAAGTAAGCCTCGGCGAGTGTCAGCTACGCTGAATAATCAGGCAGTTGTCTATCAACGGGAGGTGGAGGGATGGGGGTGGGGGTGGGTGATCATTGATAACTGTTCTCTGTACGCGAAGTTGACAGGAACCAAGATACACACGTGTCGTCGATCGAACGAGAGGCGACGGTGAGCCTCGATGATCAGCCTTTTCAAACGGGGCCGCGGAATTCGCTCACCGCAGCTAGAAATGCGTGAAAGAGACTGGTCACCGGGACTCACCATCGCTGTGGGCTTCCAACGCCCAGGGGCTCAAAAAGTAAAGGTTTGAATTTAATGGGGAAAGGGATTCAACCGTTGCAAGACTGCGAAATTCCAAACGTAAATAAATTGTCCTCATCGCATCGCTTCTACTATTCCTAGGATAAACCGGAAGTAGATCGATGGAAAGTTTGTGTTTAACCTCCCTTGCCTAAACAATCACCACAAGTACTTGCATTGGTAGCGCTCCTTGTTCCAAACAATCAGCGCTCTCGCCTTTGTTCCAAGCAGTCAGCACAAGGTTATCCTCCCTAGGTGGTGGAAAGCCATCAAGAGGTTTGCATTCATTCATGATAAGGCAGATTAGACGTCTGGCTGAGACAGACCAATGGATGCATATATAGGCTGGCCCTCATTGAGAGTTAATAGCGCGCAAAACGACAAACAACCGGCAGGAAACTGAGCGTCGAGTGAGCCCGACTTTGACACTTCGTTCTGTTGACCTACCCCGCATGACTGCTTCTTCTCCTGATATCATTCGCCGAGAGTGCTGTTTAATCGTACAACCTTTGGAACATAACTGTTATTGTTTGAAAATACTTGAGAATTGGAAATGCTCTCTCTCTCTCTCTCTCTCTCTCTCTCTCCTCTCTCTCTCTCTCGCTCTCTCTCTCTCTCTCTCTCTCTCTCTCTCTCTCTCTCTCTCTCTCTCTATCATTAAAAATGTCTGTATTTATTTGTATAAAGCTTTCAAGGCAAGGGAAATAGCGCTTTCTTGATTATTATGATATTGTGACCATTTATTTGTAAAATTTTTTTATTTTGTTTGTTATAAATTATGATGTACATTTTGTTTGTTTCACACATCCCTTCCTGATGGGGTGTGCCCTATGGAATAAATCACGTATCACGTATCACGTATCTCTCTCTCTCTCTCTCTCTCTCTCTCTCTCTCTCTCTCTCTCTCTCTCTCTCTCTCTTGTTAAAAAGATCTGATTGTAATAAGATCGAAGAACATCGTAAGGTTATCAGTAACCCTATAATTAATTATTCACGTCATTTCAGCCAGTGTTGGTGTCAGTCCTTCCAGACACACAATTAACAGTTTAGCCGAGATCAAACTGGCTGTGTCAAGGCTGATGATTGAGTTCCAATGCCGAAGACTTAATCTGCAAATTTGAGAACATTAATCCTGCATGGAGAACATTTATCCGTCATAATTCTCGCTTGAGCAGAATCAGCCAGCATGCTTTAGTCACGGCACAAAAAGGTGTTTAACACTAGGAAATGCACAAAGACCGTTGTGTGACGTGCAACTGTTACGCTGTGGAAAATCCAGCTAAATTGATTTTTTTAAAATGTGTGTGCAACGAGCCTAAGGCTTAAACTGTAACCAGCGGATACAATGGTATGACAAGCTGTAATCTGGCCTCTTTGAATTACTTGCTGTTTGTGCACGGACCATTTCTTTCGATTCACCAGACCCATCCTCCCGTTACAGATCAGCGAGAGATCTAGCAAATAAACGGATCACTTGGCAGGAAATGGTTCAGCAGCAATAGTGGAAAAAAAAGTGAAGCAATTAAAAATAAATCCCTTCATATTACTTACATTGGAGAGACATCATAACGTCTTACTGCATAATATGCAACCTCTTTTGCTACTCGATGGAGGAAAGAGCATACAAGCAGGTAATCCAGGTAAATTTAAAAGAGGCCCCTGCGGGAAAACTTGCTCAACGCAAAAGACTTTAAAATGCATTAGGCCCGGATATGAAACAAGTGGGTTTTTCACATTTTTTGGAAAAGGTGGAGGGAGAGAATGCTTTGGGGGTTGGGTGGGTGGGTAAGAAGAATGAGTGTAGGGGTAAGGAAGACAGATTTTGGGGATACTGATTTCTGTGCAGCCGCGGGTCGCCCCAGGGCTAGCGGATGATGTGAGCTGTCTGTTCTGACAACAGACGCCGCTTTGTTGCCTAATCGCCCAAATATTTTGACATCGCTCCCAGGACCACGAGCAGAGAGGGCAACGAGGGTCATCTTCTGGCCTGCCCAAAGCCTTGGTTAATCTGTTTTGGAGAGGCGGTGCGGTAGCACGACTGATAACTTTTTATTTTCACCCACAGGCCGGGTATGTGTCCACTTTCAGAGGCAATCAACGGGAGAGCTTAAATGTGGATATTTTTAACATTGTTCTTATATAGCGCTTTTCCATCTCAAGAGCTGCTCAGGGCGCTGGCCGATACAGGATCTAACTCAAACCGCCCGAGGCGCCCACTTGCAGCCAACCTTTGGGCGCATAGTCTGACGCTCAGACGACTGAGCACAATCCTGGGCGACCGGGGATGGGGAGAGGGGAACTAGTGCGTGCTGGGTGTATTTGTGTAGCCGGCACTCATCCGTTCTAGACCACGGGCTTCAGGATCTTTAAAATCCAAGCGATGAAATGCGTGCGTGCATAGTCGATACCTTTCATGCTCTCATCCGAAGAAGCTGGATTGAGGCTACCCCCACCCCCACCCCAGCCCCCGTCTTCTCCCAAATAAATAAATAAATAAATACGGATCATTGATTTGGATTTAGAGTGTGGTTTGTTTTAATGTACGTAGTCGTTGTCCCTTTGTGTTATGGTAATATTTAGTCTCAGGTCCTATTCATTTTTGTTTCCTTTGAAGACTATCTCTCAGAAATAAGTTGTAGTTTTGCATGCAACCCCAGGGTTCTCGCTGGGGATACTATGTACTAGTCCTAAGCATTAGGTATTAGTTCTAGAACTGTACGGTTGTAATACTTTAATCATAATCTTTGTGTATTTGTAATTATCTATATGTATATGTAGTATTTTTCCGGCATCAGTGTATTGCCACGACTCCTGCAAGTTCATGCAATTCTTGATGGTCTGAGTGTTTATTCTGTAAAGTCTCAGGTTATACGGTTAACACTTTGGACCACGGTCTCTGTGCCCACGACCCATGCATCCACATTTCTGGGTTTGCGCTGGTGGCCTATAACTTCATAAATTCTGGACATTTCAGTCTATCAAGATCTATCTTCTAAATCGGTCGCTAACCTCACTCATTCCCCATGCATGCGAGCCCTGTGCATCCATTTTGTTAGGCTCAGCGTGGCGTTAGATTGCACATTAATTCACCACACTGCTGATGCGCCCCTGCTGCTGGCCAATATTTCTCACGTGCTTTTCGTTCCGCTGTTGTTCACCAGTTGATCCCTTTTTTTTGCCTGACCCTCTAATGGCTTAGCATTTCCCGATCAACAGAAAGGCAATACGGAAAGATCTGGGGCAAGTAATGGCAAATTCATATTTTATTAAAACTGGCAGAAGCAAATTGTGTACCCTGTGTGAGGTTATCGGAAGGGGTGGAGATTGTGAGGAAGGGAGAAGGTGCGATGGGGGAGGGGGAGAGGGGGATTCACATTTCAAATCTGAAAACGGATGTAGCAAATTATGTACCCTTATGCGGGTTTACCACCAGAGGTGAGTGCCACAAACACAAATTTCGGATTATTAAAACTTAAGTGGAGACGTGGAATCTTGTGCTGTTATGAGAGAGAGATAGAGAGGAAGAGAGAGAGAGAGAGAGAGAGAGAGAGAGAGAGAGAGAGAGAGTAAGCATAAAAATCTTACTTTAATTTAACGCCTTTTTTAATTGTACGTATACAATCGTATTCGTCTATGCAAATAAAACAGGTGTGTGTAGCTTTTTTAAATTTAAAAAACAAGTAAGTTATTTTTAAAAATCAGTTTTCTTAAATGAGCTTATTCCTTGATTATATAAAGGAATGTCGTGCGTATACTGCCATGTTGACACCATCGATAGAGGACACCAGTGGTGGTCATGTTGGTTTCTCGTTAGAAACAAAATCAAACCAAAGCTGTATTGTTTATACAAAATTGTTTCAACAGCGGAAACCACAAAAAATGGGGGGAAAAGTAAATAATGAATTCTAATGGTTACACAGCCTGGCGGTGCCAGTCTTTGACAGTTTGTGTTTTCACATTGTCTAAAATAACCGACCGGCTAACAAGCTGCGTCAACTGCCGAGGGACACAAAAAAGCAGGTTCTTCACTGTTGATGCAGCTGCTGCCAAATGAATTTCGTTCTCTTCTTTAGGTCACATTGTTTCTTAATTGCAGCCTGTTTGCTTAGTATGTTTTGCGCTCTTTGTCCATTGCGTTCTCGTGTATAACCAATGGTCTTTACAATTTTCTTATGTTGGTCCGTGAATCGTGGTCACCGATGGTGGTGGTCTGCTCTCTTTAGCAAAATGTGATAATATAATAATGCAATCTTTGTATTCTGTAATGTCTTTACATGCTTTACTTGTTTGTATTTGCGCTTTTCTGATCATGTAATCTTACTGTTTGTTAATTTTGATTGCCATTGTTGTACGTTTTTATCAGGTCTCTGTTCAACAAAGTTGTTGTTATGGGTGGTGTCGGACTATGATTCCACTGAATATCTTAAATGTTGTTTTATCGACCTATGATTATTATTCTTTTTATTGTTTTTATTTATTTTTATTTTTTGGTTGCATATTATCAGTGGGTCTGTGTTTGTAAATACTGTATAATATTCAAGCCATCTTATTTATCGAATGTTGTGTTAAATCATTATCTTTTTCTGTAATTAGGTACTATTACTTTGTAATTTTAATTATTATTCTTAAAATGTCAAGATCTGTCAGAGCACTCAATGTGCCGCATCTCGCTTTACAAATAACCATTATATTATTATTATTATTATTATTATTATTATTATTATTATTATTATTATTATTATTATTATTATTATTATTATTATTAATTTATTGGAATGACACCGGCCCCTAATCGAAGTACGGAAAGACGAAGACGAAGACGAAGACGAAGAAGAAGAAGAAGAAGAAGAAGAAGAAGAAGAAGAAGAAGAAGAAGAAGAAGAAGAAGAAGAAGAAGAAGAAGAAGAAAAATTAAAAGAAGAAGATAAGCTACATTCAGCGTGCATCCAAATAATCAAAAGATCAGGTGAATCTTAAGAGAAAATGCATGTTTACAAAACTTGTCGTTGCTAAACTGCTTTTATGCTACAATCATCTCTATTATTTCACACACCCAAATACCCTCCCCTTTCCACACACTCACGCACACACACACACCCACACACACCCCCCCCACACACACACACATCAACCAATCACCAAGTTGTTCTAAATGTACCTGTGATTTCTTCGTCCTTCTACTGTGTAATTATCTTAAAAAGACTTCAAGATCACACGTTTCAGCGACTCAGGTCCTCTTCAAATTCACAGTGAGTGTTGCACTACCGGAATATATAATACAAAATCTTTCAGAATATATATTGATACTTTCGTGTGCGCATGCGCCTGTTAGTATCATCACGGTTAATTCTTAGAATAGCACCGCAGTGAAAGTGCACAATGTAGGCATAATTAATACGAAACAAGGGAGAGGCGCCTAAAATTCAAAGCTCAGCGGTCGGTTTCAGCAACGATTGTCCCTTATATTATCTTTCCATGCGACAACAATGCAATTTCTCAAGTAGGCCTAAACCAGCATGTTAAAATTCCTTGGCGTGCCCCTTTATGAACTCTCACAACACAACTCATTGTTCCATAATTTCGTGTCATTGCATCTTTTTCTCTCTTATTTTCTTTTCTTATTCGAGTGTTTCCGTGTTCATTACTCTTTCTCATTCTCGTGCTGGTGTTTTTAATACAGCTCTGTTCTTCTGCTTCTTGACCTTCTTCTCTTCGTTGTTATTCACATCGTCGTCATGATCATCCTCACCTTCACCTGTATATAAAGTCAGCTTCTTGATCATTTCATTTGCTCTTCCTAATTGTTTCGTTATCACTTTCTTTTTTTTTTCGTTATTTCCCACGCACCGTTATATTCGACTTTTTTTTCTCCTCAATGATAATTATTGATATAATATATAATTTTTATAACTGGTCCGCTCCTTGATCGTTCGTTTTCATTTGTCTTCATCTAATTCTACTTTTATGTTTGGCACATATCTTCTCTTCCTCTTCATTCTTCTGATTACTGTGTTATCCTCTGGCTCATTGCATGGTCATTTCATTATTTTATAAAATTTTGCTTTTCCTTCTGTTATTTTCAGTGCACTTCTTCTGTTTCTTCTTCTCAACATCGTTCTAGCTCATTGTTTGATCATTTCATTTCAACAAAATCAATATGCGCATCTGGTGAAGAAAATTCGAGATGGCATGCAATTTAATAAACGTATGAGCAATGTTTATTTTCAAATTGACAACACGCGGGGGACTCCACGCGTACGGAACAGCAGAGAAGATTTCCCAAAAATGAAGTAATAGGGCACTGCACTAAAATTTGAAGAAATCATAAGCCTCAATCGCAAAGCGAAGTTACATTTTGGGGAATATTTCGAGTTCAACGACGATTCATTTTGCGCGTTAATATTCAAAAGTTGTTTCCCATCAGACCAAAATTATCTGAACATGTAGTTGATTACAAAAGAAAGAAAAGGCTGAACATCACTACCCCAAACAATTGTTCAATTTGTGATTTAGTTTTAAATATTTGTTTTACCTTTTTTTCTTGGATTCTGTGTGTGTATATGTGTGTGTTTGTGTGTTTTATTGACACGTTATTGTCCCCTTTTATCGGAAAAGTTAACTTCTTAAAATAGGAAATACTCTATGTCGACTAGGGATGAAAAATCTCGAAACCTACAGGAACCACTACATTGATTCCTATCCTATCCTGTCCTACCCTATCCCGTAACTCTGAGATCGTAGTGGCACCACAGATGATCGTTTAACCAGCGTACTCCATCTTTTTCTGTCCTCAGCAACCCTGATTGTTTCGCTCAGTGTCAAACCAGTCCATTCTCGAATGTTGTCCTCCCACCTCTTTTTCGGTCTCCCTCTTCTTCTACCTCCTTGCACTGTGCCTTGCAGGATGGTCCTTGCAAGACTTGATGATCTGGTGACGTGGCCATACCATCGGAGTTTCCGTTTTTTCACCACTGTGAGCGGGGCATCGTGTTGTCCAATGGCTTGTGTTGATTGGTAAATTGATTGGTTGCGTTATAAAAATATTTAATAGCGCTACCCTTGCATTTACACCACATGTTTGAGTGATAGATGTGTGCTTGTTATGTGTGAGAGCGTGTGAAACATTTCAGCATGTATGTTGGTACAGATCACCGCGCTTTGAGCCTGTTTGGTGATTTGGTAAAAAGCGCGTATATATAGAATCCAGTATAATTATTATTATCATCATTTAGGATAATATTTCATAAAGACCAACACGTCTTTCTCTATTTGCATTTGTGTTCTATTGTATAGATATAGCCGTCATTTCTATAAGAAAAGTTGTCCTTTACCTCAGTCTTCGAAATATTGTCTGTCCGTACTGTCACGACTGCAGATTTTTCTGTTCAGTGTGTTCTAGTTTTGGGGAAAAGTTAGGGTCCCCCCGTTGAGTGAAAGGGTCAAACGGGAATGAAATGATATATTCCGGAATATAATCTGACGGACTGATCTTGTTTCAAACAAATTGATGCGTCGGAGGGGGGAAAAAGTGAATATTGATTATTGCCAAACATACAGGGAGGAGAAATGGACACAAACATACAGGGCACAGGAATCTATATAAAGGCTTACGCCCACAGAAAAAATCCCATAACTTATGTCTGATACATTCCTCACACTATGAGCATTAACAAGGCAAAAAGAACCATTAAAAAACATCGTCCTCGTGAAGAGAATTTTTTTTAAAACTAACTGGTATCTTCTCCTGAATTGCCAAACATTGCCTTCATTCATTCTTGTCATGCTTAATTTTCGCTCTGTAATATTCTTGCTTCTAGCAGAAGAAGAAGAAGAAGAAGAAGAAGAAGAAGAAGAAGAAGAAGAAGAAGAAGAAGAAGAAGAAGAAGAAGAAGAAAAGGAAGAAGAAGAAGAAGAAGAAGAAGAAGAAGAAGAAGAAGAAGAAGAAGAAGAAGAAGAAGAAGAAGAAGAAGAAGAAGAAGAAAGAGGAGGAGGAGGAGGTTTAGTTCCTAATTTTTAGAAGAAGAAGAAGAAGAAGAAGAAGAAGAAGAAGAAGAAGAAGAAGAAGAAGAAGAAGAAGAAGAAGAAGAAGAAGAAGAAGAAGAAGAAGAAAAGGAAGAAGAAGAAGAAGAAGAAGAAGAAGAAGAAGAAGAAGAAGAAGAAGAAGAAGAAGAAGAAGAAGAAGAAGAAAGAGGAGGAGGAGGAGGTTTAGTTCCTAATTTTTAGAAGAAGAAGAAGAAGAAGAAGAAGAAGAAGAAGAAGAAGAAGAAGAAGAAGAAGAAGAAGGAATTGTTTCTAACTTTAGCCATGTAGACAGAATACAGGTATTTCATTTGGTATAAACAAGCGAATGAACAAAACAACTGAAATAACGCTCGGCAATACATGTTTTGGCTATGTATTCTTAGATATCTGTTGACCTTCGCTCTCGTATCGCACTGGTACAGTTATCCTATCAAACGAAACCCTCTGAAAATTGATTTACAAAATAATCTCAAAAAATCAATAGAGAAATGGCTTCTTGATAGGGCTAGGTCCATGACATTTAATGGAACTTAATGTATCTATTTAGCTAAAAAGGTTAATGTTTCCAAGACAGAGTCGTAAGTTTTATTAGCGTACCGCATCTAACCAATGGTTGCATTGCTGCACCCAGCACAAGAATGGTTTTTTTCTTGATTGCGTTTTCAGACACATTCAAACATTGCACCTACCTACCATAATCATGTCGATTCATTCTTTTTAAATGTAATATTATTAAAGTTTTGCGGAATAGGTCTAATGTTATGCGAAGCGTTAAATTGAAATATGCAGTTGTGAACGCAAACACTGCATTCGGTACAAAAAAATCTTTCTGATCGATTATTCTTGTTGCATCAATTTTTATTCATCAGATTAACTAACATAAGTTGTACTGATATCAATTATCGATTATTCAGACACATTCAAACATATAATCTAATACGTCGGGTCTGAAATTAGTAAGTAATAATAATCACATGTATCGCATCACTCCTTAAATACTCTTCAGGGTTTGCTAACTTAGTTTCTGTGGTAATTTTTCAGGCTATTGTTTAAAATACAAAGAATGAAAATCTCCGCTCATAGTGATAACACCTCGAGCTTACAATTGAATTGCCTTCACAATTTTTCCCCATTTAAGGCGTGCGTTGTGTTTAATATTTGCAATTCAGGTCCTACATTGACTGTCCATCTTGGATGAATTGGGAGTGAGGCTGATCAGTTATCATGAGACTTATTCTGGCTTAAGCTTTTGTGTAACGATATAAAAATGTTAAACAGTACCATGTTGTTATGGTTCAATGCATGTACTGCGAGGGCTTGCACTGTTTAAGGTTCCCAGTGATGTGCCGTCAAGTTACTCCAACGCTTGGAATAAAATGAAGATGACAGATGACTGATTGCAGTTTTTACCTTGAGACATCACATAAAGGAACTGTGGATAGACGAAACACTCGTACACGCAATGCATACACCCACGACATTGCAATCATTAGTTTTAAAGTGCTGTATGGTGCGTGCACAATGACCCGGCGAAAATATTATATGTGGGGTAGAGACCGGAAGTGATGGGCAGGTGGCTCGTGTCGGACATGCGCACAGATACAAACACGCGCAGCACGTGCCAGGGGACACGGCCTTTCCTACTCGTCGTCCACTTGAAGCGTGCAATCTTCCTCCTTGAGGGGAGATTGGTTTTCCTCCCGGCAATGACAAACCTCTATACAATCGCTCAAGAAGGTTGTGTACACATGCTTGTTTCTCTACCCCCCCCCCCCTCCTCTCCCTACCCCCCCTCCTCCCCGCCTTTTTTTCTTCTCCCCAAGCATTGGCAAACTTTAGACTTAGTACAATGGTGTTTACATTTTGAGCTGAGCTTTTAAAAAAAAGAGTATCTCCTTCACTCAAAGAATTATCAGACGTATTGCAACTGTGTTTACATTTTCAATGAGCGTGCAAAACGACGGCGACGCGACGTTCGCGACGTAGTGTTATATATAACGTGTTCACAAAGTGCGTGCAAAACGACGGCGACGCGGCGTTGGCGACGTAGTGTTATATATAAATTTTTCACAAAGTGTGTACGACCGTCTAAAACTAAGCAAACATGTTGAGAATGATGCGCTTGTTGAAACGTCTTGTAAGACCGCACAACATTTCTATTTTCAGCCAATAAACATCTTTTTTTTTACTGCATACATTTTAAAAAAGAGATATTTTTCCTTCAGATTTTTCAAGACGAAAACACTTATTGCGAGGTTATGTTTGTTTCTTTAATGTTTATTCGCAAAAGTTATTTTAGATTAAGAAATAAAAGGAAGGTGGGTAAAAAGGATATTTGCTACTTGGATGGGGAAAGGAGAGAACATTTAAACAAAATGTTACAGTAAAATAAAATACAATTAAAAATTAATTTGTCAAACTAATTTTTTTTAAAAACTGATATTGCGAGATAATAAGATCACAGTGTGTAATAAACAGATTACGAATAACATTATTATTATATTTGCAGATCGCCATTATTAAACGGAAGAAATATGTCCAACGTTGTTGCTTAATTGAGTTTGTGTGTGTATGTATGTGTGTGTGAAAGGTGTGTGTTTGTGTGTGTTAAGTGTGTTTGTGTGTGTTAAGTGTGTGTGTGTGAGTACGTGTGTGTGTGTGCGAAGTGTGTGTGGGTGTATGTATGTTTGTGTGAAAAGTGTATGTATGCGTGTGATGAGCGCGTGCATGCGTTTGTGTGTGTTTGTGATCGTGCGTGCTGGTGTGTGTATGTGTGTGGGTGGGCGCATTATAGATTGAATCTTATCCACAGTTTTTGCATTATACACAAGGAAAAATAAGTTTAATCGATCTCGTTTTTGCCCTACGGCTGTTCAAATAATATTAGATGCCACACTCCAGGCGGACAATTATTTGGCATCTATTTAATTAAGGATCAGACTGTCATTCTCGATAAAATATATTTTTTCAACTAATATAACCCAAATTTCCTGCATTTCAAGTACGAACGTTTGAGACAGCTTAGCAAATTTTTACCTATGATGCATGCTTCAAGTTATTGGCATATTTCTCAAGCAAGAAATTTTCCTGGTACACATAATGAAGAATCTGAAGTGTTTGGGCAGTGACCTTTTTTCATGGCATTCGTATTAGTGAATTTACAGTACTCTGCATTGTATTCTTAGGTTGTTTTTTTGGGTGTATTTACAGACAGTATTTGGAAATTCCTTAAAATAGTTTGGGTTCAGAACGAGCCCAATGTCCTTCTGTCTGTCGGTAGGGTACCGTCTGTCGGTCGGTCATTTACACGCCATATTTCAAGCACCACTGAAAACATTACCCCCGTTGGGGTGCCGGGGATTTCAGTATAAATAGTATCCCCACTTTCTGGAAATTTAGTGCTTTAAATTCCCACTGTCGCTGTCTTTCTCATTTGCTCTTTCTCATTCCTGCTCTTTTCTATCAATCTGCTATACTATCGTCTTCTTCGCTAGCCCAGTCTCCTACCTTTTTTCTTGAAAACTCTTCCGGGACAAGACTCCTTGTTTGTGTATGGGGTCTGTTGGATCAGCTTGGGAACATTGGACGCTTTCTGCCAGGTGGTCACTGGGGCTTCCTATGATGTTATTATTTAGCAATGTAGGCATTTTATATGTATGTGTTTTGTTGATAATTTATAATGATGTTTGTATTCTATTGTGTTTTTGTAAACGGGGGTTCGATAAGTTGGGGTGAAGCCTCAGCCGTCCTCTGCGTGGGATGTCTTTATTGTAAAGTGACTGGCTGGTGGAGAGCTTTCGTTTTTACCACTAGGGTTGTTTCAGCAGATCTTTTATGCGGATCGGGGGTTGTCCGGTCCTGATTTGGCTCGGAAGAGTCCGCTGGACCTAAAGCAATAATAATGTAATGTAATGTAACTGAAAACATTTTGACCAAACTTCATAAGAACAGTACCCGAGTTACTGGCCAACTTCCCATGCCATCATATTTGCTCTGTCAAGGTTGCTTGCAAACAATTATTGCGATGTTCTGACAGATAAGACAGCTCTCATCTAACTATAAACTTTTTGTTTTGCAATTATGACCCGTTGATAGCCCCCCCGTAAGGGTGCCGGGAGTTTCTGTATACATAGTATCCCTACTTTCTGGAAATTTAGTGCTTTAAATTCCCACTGTCGCTGTCTTTCTCATTTGCTCCTTCTCATTCCTGCTCTGTTCTATCAATCTGCTATACTATCGTCTTCTTCGCTAGCCCAGTCTCCTACCTTTTTTCTTGAAAACTCTTCCGGGAAAAGACTCCTTATTTGTGTATGAGGTCTGTTGGATCAGCTTGGGAATATTGGACGCTTTCTGCCAGGTGGTCACTAGGGCTTCCTATGATGTTATTATTTAGCAATGTAGGCATTTTATATGTATGTGTTTTGTTGATAATTTATAATGATGTTTGTATTCTATTTTGTTTTTGTAAACGGGGGTTAGATAAGTTGGGGTGAAGCCTCACCCGTCCCCTGCGTGGGATGTCTTTATTGTAAAGTGACTGGCTGGTGGAGAGTATTCGGTTTTACCACTAGGGTTGTTTCAGCAGATCTTTTATGCGGATCAGGGGTTGTCCGGTCCTGATTTGGCTCGGAAGAGTCCGCTGGACCTAAAACAATAATCATGTAATGTAATGTAATTGCCTAAATAGCCATTTTACATTTTGTAAGGCTCTGGCAGTATAAACATGAAAATAAATAAACATCCTCATAATTTTCTTCTTCTTCTTCTTCTTATTTATTATTATTATTATTATTATTATTATTATTATTATTATTATTATTATTATTATTATTATTATGTTATTTATTATGTTTATTTTCTTTCATTATTTATTTATATATTTTTAATTTGTGCGCGTTTTACTAAATGTATTTATTTAGAATTTTACAGGTCTTATTTTATTTTATGAGATGGGGATGGAGGCGGGGGCTTTGTTGTGTGTGTGTGTGTGTGTGTGGGTGGGTGTGAGTACGTGTGTGCGTGTGTGAATACGTGTGGGCGTGTGTGTTTGTATGTGTACGTGTGCGTGTGTTGGTGTATGTTTGTGTGTGAACAAAACAGACCACAATTCAACACGATTTGTAAGAGAAAGAAAGAAAGAAAATAGAGAGAGAGAGAGAGAGAGGGAGAGAGAGAGAGAGAGAGAGATTCCTATTATACTGCTTTCTTTCTTTCCTTCGTTCATGCTCAGTTTGGCTTTCAGTCACACATTTTGGCAAATTTAACTCATTAGCTATCCTGGCCACCCTCCCACCCATTCACCCTCCACCCCTTTTGCATACCATAGACTTCTCATGTATACATTCACTCTCTGACTGTTTGGTCAAAGTTTCAAACTTCCTTCTCCACCCCCCTCTGTCTTCACTAATCCACTCCTCCCTTCACCCCATTGCCCTCAGTTTAACTCGAGACATTTTAGAAGTGCGCTATACAAGAGGACGTTGAGTTGGATAAACTCTTCTGAAATGTGCGTATGTGTGTGGGGGGTGTGTGTGCGTGTGTGCGTGTGTGTGTGTGTGCGTGTGTGTGTGTGTGTTTGCTTATTTCGCAAAATGAAAAATTAACTAGACTTCCTGTCATCTCTAAATTGTGATTTCTTCAATTTCTTCTTCAATTTCTTCTTCTTCCTCTTCCTCCTCCTCTTCCTTCTTCTTCTCCTCCTCCTCCTCCTGTTCCATCCTCTCTCTTTGCACGTCATATGTTTCAATTTCGGGGCTTTAAATTGGCTTATGCTCCAAAATTTCGGCAGCGGCCGTCAGGGAAAATAATGTTGTTTACTGTGTAATTGTGCAACCAGGAAACAAGGTGTATGGGTTAGAGGGTATAGGGCTGTGAGCGAGGTGAGAGGCAAATAATAGGACTCCTGCTGGAAACAGGTTGTAAATTGCTCCTAAACGTCTAGAAATATAACAAAAAAATACTGTCAATTCCTCCCGTTCGGTATTTCTCGGGTTGCATTTCTGTCCGTTAATTTTGTTGTCCTTCCCTTTTCATGCAGTAGCTCTGATTGGAAGTTTGCACCGTTTGCACATTTTCCCGTTTCGCCCTCAGGCCCGGTTCGATTTTTACAATAATACAATTTCATGGAATGTGTAGGAGCATGAATTTTGAGCACATGCTTATTGGGAAGACTGTTAGAGGACACAGGACTCTTGTCTTTCTTTTATTTAGTTTTATTTTTTTACATTTTATTTTAATGATTTTGCTTGGGGAGATTACCATTTTACACAGTACCGATTATAAATAATAGAGATTTGTTAGACATTTCCATAAACGATCTATGTGTATATTTACATAATAGTTGTGTGCAATTTAAGGTAACTGGACATAAAAGTTCTGGATGCACTTTAATCCTTTTGTTTTGTGCTGGTCACAATCAAGATTTAACTGTGGCCGCCAAAGAGGCCAACTTGCAACATCAAGCGTACTGCCAAGGGCCTACTGCCACACTGATCGATCTAGGTTCTATGCATGAATTGTACATGTACATTTATTCGTCAACCAAAACAGAAGATTTGCAGCCACATCATAATATAAACAAGAAGTCAAAAGGTCAGTGAATAGGAAAGAGAACAGCTGATACTAGAGGAGAGAAAAATAATGAAAGAAGAAATCGGTAAAGCTTAAAGTGTCTTTGAGCCAAAGACCAAAATACGAGAAAAAAAATCACCATATGTGGGTTTACTATATTTGCTTTACATATTCATACATTCATTGTGTCTGATATTTGCGAAATTTAAAATTAAACATCGTGTCCAAGCGATTTAAAAGAGCGTCGTCTATAAATATAGCACGTGACTGAGCTCCTTGGAAATACCTCATTTTTAACTGGTACAGGAGCCTACAAATAAACGCAGCGTAGAGTACACACACTAAATGGCATACACGTCACTATGTTGTTCGGGAGATGGATGGCCGATATTCATCTGACAGTATTATCAAGTGAAGCCACATGACACTATCATGGATCTCAATGGATTTTTGAAATCGTTGGACCTAATTGTTGTAGGCTGCGTCTTGTTTTGTTGTTTATAATCTTAACAGATAGATTTCACCTCAATAATGCGGATCAATAAACAGTTCTATAATCATACTATGCAGTGTAAACGTTTCGACAAAAATATGATACCAGACTCACTTTAACAGAAACACAAAACTATGAAGATGGACAAGTCCAGCAGGAAGAAGATGAGTATCGCTGTCTGCAAGCATGCCTTTGCCGCCAAGATCGCTTCCACAATTTGTATGCACAGCAACTCCTCCGCGGGTCTCAGAGGAAAGCTAAAACTCTGCCATCTACCTGGCATAAATAGACGCGCAATGGAGGCGCAATTTGATTTGCTACCATTTCCCGCCATCCTCCTCCTCTCTACGCCCGGAAGCAGAAGGGAGACAAACCCAGTCCGGAAGGCAAGAGGAAGCAACTCAATCCACCGCTCTCGCTGTTTCTTTCTGCCGTTTCGCCGGCGTTATGTGCGTGATTGTGGTGGAAGATAGCCGGTAAATATGACAGCGACCGGACAAAAGGAAAATTGCTCCCGTCACCCCCGCTTGATATAAAACCTTATGGCTTTCGCGTCACGTGGATAAAATGCAGGACAGATAAAAAGCGAACAGCAGGAAAACTGGTATCAATTTCTTTAGAGCTTGGAAACTTTTGTGAGTTACGTATTACAGGACAGAGTATTATGGGCCCCAGAATTAAAGTCTTCTGGGAAACATCCTGGAACGCTTTAAAAAAACACACACAAAAAACAACATGTTTCTTAACTGAAATGCCCTTTAAGAATAATTCGATTCAACAACACCTACACCTACACACACGCGCACACTCACAATCCAGCCCTCTCAACCTGAAGCGATACAAAGCCAAGTGTTCGACAGTAGGTTCCGTTGACACCCCTCTTAACACTGCTTCTTCTCGGTAGCGCAAACAACCACTTGAGGCTCTCGGGGCACAGATTAGTCATGCGTCGTGCGCACTCCAACGACAAATGCGGCAAAGGGGAAGTAAACTGCACGATTATTCCATGTCTAAGAAGAGTGTTCTAGTTCCAAAGGAAAGTATGCACAGCTAACCCTTGTTCTTTCTTTCTTACTATGTGTTTCTTCTCATCCTCTCTGTTATACGTTGTCGTGTTTACAGATAGTTCTGTACATGCAACACGTATGAAGTAATCTTCGGTAGTAGAATTATCTTGCATGAGAAGAATCAAGTTGTCGTGAATCTTTGACAGTATAGTTCACTGAACTAAATCAACGATACTTTACATTGAAAGGGTGTTAGAATAAACCGAAGGATATCACTCTGTCTTCTGCTTCGAAGCCAACCTATGGTATCCTTCACCTTCTAATTCTGCGTTCGATCCATAGTTATGCAACATTAATTTTCTTCTCGGTGGTGCCAAATTATATACGCTATTGTTGGATCCCCTCTTATAAAATAAAACAAAAGAAGAAACATCGCCAGTCACTAGCGTTAGTCTTCTCTGCCTTTGATACAATAACGTTTCAATGTGAACTAATGGTCATGCCACACGAGCGTCAAATCTTGAATCCAATTCATGAAATCACGACAAAATCCCGTGATTGTCGTGTGGCACTCTGTGCATCGTGTTACACTCTGTTTGATGTTGGTGTTTTCTATCAGTATCTGATTCAGCCCCGATGCTTGAATTCCTGATAGGGTGTAACTCAGATTCGTTTATTCACACAGCCCGTCCAAACAGCATACAAGTCACAAAGTCGACGTATGAAGTTTTCCACTTTTATTCAGCACACATCAACAACTGCATACAATTCTCAATTCAACTCAACAACTTTCACAGCAACTTTCCAAATCACTATCAACAACTTTACTCTCTCAACAGCAATTCGGCACACGATTAAATAACCTCCCTCTTTTCCGGAAAGATTTCGAATACCGTAGAAATGACGCAATGCCACCAATCGAATAAAAGATCGTCATCACTGACTTACGTCATACATGTCAAAAGAATGTTCTCCATTATCTACGTCCATCAAGAAGCTTCGATCGCTAGTAAACAAACGGATCCAGAAGATTCTCCAACAATATCGACCAACGAAAATCATCAACGTTATACAAAGCCTCTCCTAACAACAATGCAAACTCAAATCAAAGGTAAATAAACTCCATTATTGAATACTTTGCAAAACGAAACGATTAGATCTATCGTACACGCTTCCGACATACTTTCGTTCGCGTTTCAACGTAACATAACCCCCCACTCAAGAAGAAATTTACCCAATTTCTTTCAACAACGTTGAAACGTAATGCACAAACAAAGTTCAGAATTAAAACTTATTTCAGACTGTCTGAACACTGTCAATGTTCTCAGCTCATTCACACAGAGTCAATAATTTTCATCTTCAAATCTGTCTGGATATTGTCAATGTTCACAGTTTATCTACACGGTCAATGGTTTTTTTTACTCACACACTCTGCTGAGGAAGTCCGCACCAACATTGTCTGATCCTTTGATAGATTCTACTCGCATGTTAAAGTTCTGCAAGTACATAGCCCATCTCATGATGCGACTGTTCACAAACTTGGCAGAGTTCAAGTAAGTTAGCGGCTTGTGATCAGTCTGTAGCACGAACTTCACTCCTTGAAGGTACAGTTCGAACTTCCGGATTCCCCATATGATGGCAAGGCACTCTTTCTCCATGGTCGAGTAATTTTTCTCAGCCCTGGACAGCTTCTTGCTGGTGTAACTGACCGGAAATAGTTTCCCTTCGTGCTCTTGCATCAGTATGGCGCCGATGCCTTCGTCCGCTGCATCTGTCCTTAAGACGAATTCCTTGGAAGTATCGGGCAGTCGTAGCACCGGATCCTTCGAAAGGAGGTCGCGCACAGTCTGGTATGCCCTCTCCTGAGACGGTCCCCACTGCACTTGGTTTGGACAGCCTTTCCGCACCAGGTCCGACAAAGGTGCTGTGATGGCTGAGTAGTTCGGTACGAACTCCCTATAATACCCAGCCAATCCCAGGAAAGATCGTACTTGCTTCTTTGTTTGGGGACGTGGAGCGTTCAGAATTTTGGTGACGTTTTCTAGCAGAAGCCCCTTTTGTCCTTCTTTCAGCGAATGGCCGATAAAGTCGACGTTGTCAGTCCCCAGAATGCACTTACTGGGTCTCACGGTCAGGTTAGCTTCTGTTAGACGGTGAAACAGCTCCCTCAAGGTCTGCAGATGCTCTTCCCGGGTGCGGGTGTGGACTAGCAGGTCGTCCCAGTAACACACGACGTTGTCCATCCCTTTGAGCATCTTCCTCATTCCTCTCTTCAGGGTAGCTCCGCTGTTGACCATGCCAAAGGGCATCCTTAGGCACTCGTACGTCCCATCAGGAGTTATGAAAGCAGTCTTTGGTATGTCCTGTTGACGCACGGGGACTTGCCAATAACCCTTGCTGAGGTCAATCTTTGAGAAGATTCTACTCCCCGATAGTTGGCGGAAGAGGTCTGCTGCGGTAGGCATCGGCTCAGGGTCGAAGACGGTGATCTTATTAACCTTCCTGTAGTCGATGCATACTCTGTTGCTGCCGTCCTTCTTCTTCACGACCACGACAGGGGACGCGTAGGGGGAACTGGACTCCCTGATGATGCCCATCTTCAGCATCTCATCGATGTCTTTCTTCAAGGATTCACGGGCCTTGAAGGGGATCGGGAAGGGCTTGGATCGAACAGGGATATTCGAAGTGAGGTGGACTTCGTGTTCGACCAAAGTTGTAGAGCCAGGGACATCGCTGAAGTTGTGGGGAAACTCGCCCATAAGATCCTTGAGCTCCATCTTTTGACCTTCCGTCAAGCTTGGTCCTAGCTTAACATCATCGATGCCTTCTTTGCTGTGGAAGTCTCCAAGTTCCAACAGTTCCTCGCTATCAAAGCTATTGTCGATCTCAGCTGCTGTTGCCACATGCACAGTCTCTGATGGCCTTTCCACGTACAGCTTGAGGAGGTTGGCGTGGTATATCTTGGAATGCTGGCCGACCTTCACCTTGTAGTCGTTGATCCCCACCACGGTCTCCACTTCGTACGGGCCTTTCCACTGCATCAGCAACTTATTGTGATCAGTAGGTAGCAGCACCAGCACTTTGTTGCCAGGTTTAAACTTCCTGTTCACAGCCCTACGATCATAATAGTGCTTTCCACAGTCCTGGGACTTCTTCAGGTTTTCTCTGGCTATCTCGAGAGTCTGCTCCAGCTTCTCCCGTAGCTCAAACACGTACTGGTAGCTGTTCTTCACCTCTGGGGTGTCTACTTCTTTCGTCCACAGTTCTTTTAGGATGTGCATCGGCCCTCGGATGGTTCTTCCGTACAGCAGCTCGAACGGAGAAAAGCCGGTGGACTCCTGCGGTACTTCTCTGTAGGCGAAAAGTAAGGCGTTGATATAGCGATGCCATTGTCTGGGCTGCTCGCTGCACAGTTTCTTCAGGGTGGACTTCAGCGTAGCATTGAACTTTTCGACAAGCCCGTTGCACATTGGATGGTAGGGTGTCGTAGTCAAATGCCGGATGCTCAGCAGTCTGTTGACCTCCTTCATGCAGTCAGAGACGAACTGCGTCCCGAGGTCTGTCAGAATTTCTTCAGGCACTCCAAGTCTACTGAACATGTCCACCAGTGCCTCTGCTACAGTTTCAGTGTCAATCTTCTTCAGGGGCACTGCTTCTGGGTACCGAGTCGCATAGTCCACTAAAGTCAGTACCCACCGATGACCTTCTTCACTCGGAGGTCTTATTTCGCCGATTAAGTCTAAGGCCACCCTCTTGAAAGGTCGGTCGATCAGAGGCATCCTCTGCATTGGCACTTTAGGGACCCTTCCTCGAGGTATGGTCTTCTGGCAAATGTCACATGATCGGCAGAAACGGCTGACGTCCGCATGAAGTCCTGGCCAGTAGAACACCGCCTGGATTCTGTCTGACGTCTTCTTGATACCTAGGTGACCTCCCATGATTGAGTCATGCGCTACTTCCATCACCTGGCGCCTTAGGGGTAACGGTACCAAGACTTGACGTAGTGGTTTCCCTCCGTTGACCCTCGGGTGCTGGAAGATTCGATACAGGATCTTGGCCTTCACCTCAAAATAGACCGTACCACTGCCTTTGGTCACGTGGTCTTGGCGGTTCCTGTACTTGTTTAAAGTACTATCATCTTCCTGGAGCTGGATCAGCTTATCTCTGTCCACGATGGCAGCTTTGGAGTTGTCGGCGACCTTCAGTGGCGTAGACTTCTTGTCTCTCTTGGCCTGGGCCCTGGTAGTAACAGCACCGACGATCTCTGGTCGGCAGGGCTGAGCCGGAGTAACCACATTGTCCCGTAGCAGCTCTGTAAGGTCTCCATCGGGAAACGGCAATGGATCCTCCTCCACAACTTCGACGTGTTGAGTTGAGGCAGGACTCCACTCTGAATCGGGGTCGTCGGGTCGCCTCGCGCCGTCGATATTCCCGATCATCAAATCGTATAGCGGCTTCTTCAGGCAAACCGCTTCGACTTCGCCTATGTAGAAAGGGGTGTTGACATGAATCTTCGCAACTGGCGCTTTCAAACATTTGCTGTCGGCCATAAGTGTCCATTTTGAATCGCCAGTGAACTGTTCTTTAGCGATTAGGTCTTCTCTGACGATGACCCCACTGCAGCCAGAGTCTCTTAAGACAGTCACTTCATGATTTCCGACGCGTCCCTTTGAAACAGGCATGTTCTGGACGGTCACAGCTGCGCTGGCGACGACGGGGATGGATTTTCCGTTGGCAAGGAGAAGTTGGCCATCGGTCATGCACTCTTGCACGTCCGCAGGAGTAGCTGTGCGCTTGGTCTCACTCGGAAGAATGACGCTCCCGCCGCACACCTGATGGTCAGATCTACTGGTTTGCCGTTGATTGGAGAACCGCCTCTGCCGGTTGCCCGCCGCTGCGTTGTCCGTACTGCTCCGCTGTCCGCTACTTTTGTTTTGAGGACAGTTAGAAGCTCTGTGGTCTGTAGCGTTGCAAGTGAAACAGCCTCTTGAATGCCCTTCCCTGGGAGGTGGCGTTGAGTCAGTGTATCTCTGGCTCGTCTGGCTCCCCTGGATCTGGTTCCCATGGTTTCCAGTCTTCTGAAAATGTTTCGTCGCGCTGGGTGGCCCCAGGGTCTTCCCATGAGCGATGAGATATCTTTCAGCAGCCTCAGTCACATCTTTAAGCGTCTGCAGCTTCTGTTCTTCTAAGTGGGTCGCTAGGTCCTTGTGACAGGCATTGAGAAATTGTTCTTTCACAATCAGGTCATGGAGACTGTCGTAAGACTTCATTTCGCCTGATAACTCCACCCACTTGTGTAGATATGACGACAGGCGCTCCACAAACTGCTTTGGCGTCTCGTCTGACTTAGGCCGGCATTCACGGAAGCGTTTACGGTAACCCTTCTCTGTAAAGTTGTAGCACTGCAACAGGGCCTCTTTCAAGACGTCGTAGTTTTTGGCGTCATCGTTCGACAGTCTGGTGTAAACTTCGAGAGCTTGCCCCGTCAGAAGTGCACTCAGTCGAATTGCCCAGTCTTGAGGTTGCCAGTTAGAGCTTTCAGCGAACCTTTCGAATCTCGCCAGATAACTGTCAATCTGGTCCTTCCCGTCGACGAAAGCTGGCAATTTTGGAGCCGTGTTGTCACTGATAACTTGTGGCGCATGCTGCTGTTGCTGGATGCGCGCCAACTCTAGTTGGAACTGCCGATCAGCTTCTCTTTCCTCACGCCTGCGCTCATCTTCTCTTTCTTTACGCTGCTCTTCTCTTTCTTCACGGCGACGTTGTTCTTCCCTTTCTTCTCGGCGTCGCTGCTCCTCTAATTCTAGACGCTTCTGTTCTAATTCTATTTCTTTTTCTAGACGTTTCTCTTCCAATTCTCTTTCTCGTATTCTCTCCTGAGACTTGACGTACTCCGTCAGCTGCTTGCCTTTTAGATTCAGTTCAACCCCTTTCTGCCAGAAGTCAGCCATCTTGATGCTTCTGGAAAGTTCTTTTCAAGAAAGTTCTTTTCCTAGAAAGTTCTTGACTGTAGAGTTCTTTTTTTTTTCTGGAAAGTTCTTGACTGTGCTGTACCTTTCTAGACTGTTCTAGAACAGCACGCTTTCTGCAGTAGCGCTGATGCTTGTCACTAGTCGCCTTCGCTGACGCAGGCCCCGCTGTCCTCGTCGTATGCGACGCTGCACCACGCTGGTGTTGATGTACACGCTCCTGTGCTGAAGTAGACGCGGCGTCCGCTCGACGCTCGCTGTAACACTGACGATGTAGCTCCGAGACTGTCCCTCGACGTAGTCCTGCGGCAGCTACGTAGTCCCGCTCTGTTGTTCGCTCACGAAGCAACTCTTCGGCGACTACACGCCCTTGCAGTCAACCCGAACCTATCGGTGATGTAGTCCCAGTATGTTGGCCCCTCTCGACGCAACTCGTTGGCGGCTACCCTCGATGACTGCCTCTCGTAACGTTGACTCGCTTGTTGTAGCAGTTGAACCCTTGGCTATGGCGTGAATCGCGGCTTGACCCCCAAAATGTTACACTCTGTTTGATGTTGGTGTTTTCTATCAGTATCTGATTCAGCCCCGATGCTTGAATTCCTGATAGGGTGTAACTCAGATTCGTTTATTCACACAGCCCGTCCAAACAGCATACAAGTCACAAAGTCGACGTATGAAGTTTTCCACTTTTATTCAGCACACATCAACAACTGCATACAATTCTCAATTCAACTCAACAACTTTCACAGCAACTTTCCAAATCACTATCAACAACTTTACTCTCTCAACAGCAATTCGGCACACGATTAAATAACCTCCCTCTTTTCCGGAAAGATTTCGAATACCGTAGAAATGACGCACTGCCATCAATCGAATAAAAGATCGTCATCACTGACTTACGTCATACATGTCAAAAGAATGTTCTCCATTATCTACGTCCATCAAGAAGCTTCGATCGCTAGTAAACAAACGGATCCAGAAGATTCTCCAACAATATCGACCAACGAAAATCATCAACGTTATACAAAGCCTCTCCTAACAACAATGCAAACTCAAATCAAAGGTAAATAAACTCCATTATTGAATACTTTGCAAAACGAAACGATTAGATCTATCGTACACGCTTCCGACATACTTTCGTTCGCGTTTCAACGTAACACATCGCGAATCCAGATTCTTTGAATTGGCTCCGATTGCCGATTTTCAACATGTTCTATTTCCGCGAGTCTCGATTGTGTGATTCGGACCTTTTGGCCAATGAGAAGCAGAATACGAATCACGTGATCACAACACACGTACAGCAAAACTTCAAGACCAATAACCTTCAAGTTTGACTCGATGTGCGACTTTCGTGTGGCACTGCGCGATTCAAGTCAAAATGAAATTCCGACTTCGAAGTCGAAAATTGCTCCGATTCGCGTCAAGTCCAGTAGATTTGACGCTCGTGTGGCATGGGCTTTACCTACGCCACAAGTCAAGCGTCTTGGAAGAGGCTTTGCACGCCAACTAGGGTATTGGTTGTCGGGTGTTAGGGTGTCTGTAGAAACTAAACACTACTAAGAATCTTGTGTTTTTCGCTCATCGATTTTACCTGTAAACACATAGCGGCGCACTCCAATTAACATGACGAAAGTTCCTCGTATTAACAACCCTTCAAATTCGGTCTCTTCTTCTTCTTCTGCTTCTTTTTCTGATTCTTCTTAAATAGAATTACACAGTCAGCAAGCGATTATTCTTGTATAACCCGGGATGGAAATGGACGATAATGACAGAGTTCTTGTATGTAACCAGATTCTAAATGCGCCAATTTGCGCAGCACCTACGATTGTCTTTCACGTTGACTGAGTAAGCCGCTGGGAAATTTGCATAAAATGTTTTGTATTGCATAAAACTGTCAGCCGTTGTTTTTTAAAATTTTATCTTTATACATTTAGTGAGTTTATTATAGTACCGGGGAGTGAAGAAGGAACAGGATACGAAAGATTTAAGTCTACAAAACATACATGCCTCCGTACTGCCGCGCGGTGCTCTTGAACGGCGACGAGCTTCAGGGTACGCCAGCGAGCTCTCTAATCAACGCTATCGAAACGTTGCACAAGGAAACAAAGAGCGCTGGCCTTGCTCATGCTTCGGAGTACTCTTCTCCTATCATCTGATTATCAACGGAGACGCTAGGAAAGAGCGAGGTTGCCTATGTGTGTGTGTCGGACCTTAGAGAAAATGACAGCGAGTTAAAAGTGACGTGAAAAGCGATAACAACAACCACAACAAAGGTATAGGCAATTTGAAGAACAAAAGAAAATAACAACA
Organism: Oncomelania hupensis; assembly: GCA_036898135.1. NCBI lineage: Eukaryota > Metazoa > Mollusca > Gastropoda > Littorinimorpha > Pomatiopsidae > Oncomelania > Oncomelania hupensis. The sequence goes on along the minus strand of CM072511.1, from coordinate 47,122,954 downwards.
AAAGATTGTTAATGTGGATTGAATGTTTTAAAGTTTGCGACATGTGTGCGAGAGTGAGTTTGTTTGCGCCTAGCCTTCATTATGCGTTTAAAAAGTGGGAAGATGTCGGAATGTCACCAGAAGGAAGAAGTGGAAAAGAGAAAGGTGTATTTAAAGTGTTTGAAAATGAATCTTTGACGGAGTTCAAACACCTGCTGACAGGAGGCTGTAAGATGATTCATACTTTGACATTTTGCAGGATAACCATGAAAGCCATTCGAGCAATGGAACAACAACGGACACCCACCCCTTCCCCAACCCTCCTGCCTAACCACGGACACCACAATCTACATTACTCATCCACACCTACCTCCCCCGCTTCTCCTCACACCCCATAGCCAGAACTATCTTGGGCTAGTGGTGGGCATTGAGATAGTTAAAAGAACAGGTTCCTGACGCAGTTAGAACAACAGAAAGAAAAAAGTGGAGACCCCCCATGCGGGCTAACATTGATTTCCTGGGGCAGTGAGCTACCACCCTGCATTTGACTTGTTTGTTTACTCATTAACGCCCCGCTCAACGTCTGGCGTAAGGAGAAAACTAATACCCGAGAGTTCGTAGACCCAGTCTGTGGCTTTCAATAATCGAACATGCCCGGACGTTATGTGAGTAGTTGTTACACTCGATGTATGTGTTTTTTTTATTTTTTATCAGTAGTTGATTCAGCTCCCATGCTTGAATCCTCCTAATAAGTGTAACTCGGATTCGTTTATCCACGCAACCTGTTCACTCAGCAACAAGGCAGGAGTCGTCGTATGAAGTTTTCTAACTTTATTCAGCGTACATCAACAACTGCATACAATCGCTCAATCGCTTTTCACTTTCTCTTTACAACTTTCAACTTTCCACTTTCTTTTGTTTATAGATTAACGTCCACGGACACAACGCGTTTGTTTGTTTTGTAGATTATAGTCACACGACACTTTCGCATATAGGTGACTACTGGACCGATTTATACTGACACCAGCGGGCCAGTTGTTGGTAAAGGGGAAAATAATATGATCACACATTGACCAATCCGGGATTCGAGCCAGCGTCCTTTCGGTTACTAGCAAGACGCTCTTACCAACTGAGCTACCCGGCCCCACGACACACAACGCGTTTTTAATCAGTTTATAGTCCCCTCTCTTCCCGATAAGGATTTTCAGAGAGGAGACTACCATACATCGCCACACAACGCGTATAGGAGTGCGGTACTTATATAGTCTCTCTATACTCCAGAAAAATTTAGAACACTCCAGCGTGACGCACCACAACCAATCAAAACAAACTTCGTCATCACTGTCTTACGTCATATAACCTTATTTAGGATGGAAGCGTCTCGTAGTTACCACTAGATTTATCCACACGCTTCAATCGATAATAAACAAAAGAAAATTCTCAAATAATATCGACCAACTAAAATTATCAACATTATACCAAGCTTCTTCTAACAACAATGCAAAATCAAATCAAAGGTAAATACACTCTATTATTGCATGCTTTGCAAAACAAAACGATCGGATCTATCGTGCGCGTCTCACATGTACTATCGTGCGCGTCGCAAACGTAACAGTATTGTGTACTAGTAGCATCGTAGTAGCATTTTAGTCATTGTAGCATGTGTATTAGCATTTTAGTATCATTTTAAGTAATATTATAATAGGCTTTTACGATGTTCTTTCAATGAGGATTTAAAGCGTGAATAGGTGAAGTTTTGCGATTCGCCTGTTTTATTGTGTGCGCTATTTTTAACAGGCCAATGCTCCGCCTACTCAAAAATGATAGACAAACAATTACGCGTGCGTGAGATCGAAGCGTACCGATTACACGTGATGCGTGCTCGAAGCGTGCTGGTTGCTTTATACGAAATTAAAGGCTTGTATACATGTAAGCTCACTAAAGATCACTTCACTCGGTTAGTGTGTTTAAGAAAAGAAATGTACTAAAACCATACAGAAAAAAAGAGTGCTGGACACTAACGGGTGCAGAGTTCCCTCGCGTGCTCTCTCTCTCTCCCTATTTGTTGTTGTTGCTGTTGTTGTGGTTGTTGTTGCTGTTGTTGTTGTTTTTAATCCGGGTAATTCGGTTTCCTCCCTCCCTTCAATAATGGTATTGGTTTGTCTATAAAACTTCAAAAATAAAATTGTAATTCATTTCCGTTTTTAAATAACGACTTGCCTTAATGAAACAACATGTTTGAGTGATGAATGTGTGTTTGTTGTGTATAAGGAGTGTCTGTATCTTAATTGGAAGGTTCTGGTCCTGATTTGGCTCGGAAGAGTCCGCAGGACCTAAAGTAATAATCATGGAATGTAATTGGAAGGTTCCTGTAAGGTTGGGGGAAGTTGAAAACTGTTGTTTTTTTTCGAGGTTATCAGATCCCGAACCTAGTTTTTTTTTAACCTTTTTTGGTCCAAAAGGTTTAGCAACCTAGGTTCGAATCTGAAAATCTCGAAAAAAAAACACCCAGTTGTTGAACCTCCCCCATGCCAACCTTCCGAGAACCTTCGAATTAAGACAGGCTATAACATGGAAGCGTGCAGGTCGGTCATAAATCGCCGCTCTAAGAGTCCGAGTTAGAAATAAGGTGCCTGTAGCATTTTATTATTATTATTATTATTATTATTATTATTATTATTATTATTATTATTATTATTATTATTATTATTATTATTATTATTATTTAGGAATAAGGTGCCAATAGCATTTTGTAATAATAATAATAATAATAATAATAGTAATATATTATTATTATTATTATTATTATTATTATTATTATTATTATTATTATTATTATTATTATTATTATTACTATCCAATCGTAAGTGTTCATCATGTTTCAGTTCTAACTGCACTCTCTAACTCCAAAGACAATTACATGCGCGAAGATTTATGGGTTAGCAGACTTCAATTTACAATCTGTGAAAGAGCCGGGGACGCAAACGAACCGAAAGACCAGTGTTTAAACAATGACTAAAACTCCACGCCGTGCCACTCAGGTCGTTAGTCACAATGCCAAGGTTACGGTTAGCTGTGTTCTCAATAAAGAAAACCAGTTGGACATTTTCTCCTCGATACATTTTGCACAGAGCAATATTGGAGTTTAACTTTTTTTTAAAAGTCAGATTGTTTTGTTCAGGTTTTCATCGACGCCCCTCACCACTTTGTCGAATATCATCATCATCATCATCATCATCATCATCATCATCATCATCATCATCATCATCATCATCATCATCATCATCATCATCATCGTCATCTACAACAATAGCAACAAAAACAACAACAATAACTACAACAACAACAACGACAACAACCACCATCACTTCCTTCGCTCTCGTATGGACGTTTGAAATTGCTATCAATGCTGCAGAAGGAGTTGCTGGCCCGTTCGTCATCTTCCCACGCTTGCAGGAAAGTTGTGTTCACACTTTGTTTGAAGGAGAGATTACACGGATAAAGTCTGAAAAATTACCAATGCCCCATCCCACTCCCTTCTCCCTCCCGCTTAGTTTTTGTTCCTCCCTCCTCGGCCTGTCTTAATTGAAAGGTTCGTAGAAGGCTCGGGGAGGTTCAAAAACTTCTTTCCGAGGTCTCAGATCCCGAACCTTGGTTGTGGAACCTTTGCGACAAAAAGAAAGGGTTCAGGAACCCATGTTCGGAATCTGAGAACCTCAAAATACGTTTTTGAACCTCTCCGAACCTTCGAATTAAGACAGGCTATCAATCCTATCCTTATTGTCAAACCACTTTCATCCAGCTTCTTGCTTTTCTGTCCATTGGTTTCAGTCAATGCGACGATCTTGGTTCTTTTCTCTGGACTAACAACACTGCTTTGTTTATGTTTGTTGTCTTCAAATTAACTGCGGTTCGGGGTTTTTCTGTAGAACTTGTTTCACGGTTCCGGTATGATGATATTGGTTGTTTAGAGTACGGATCCCTGGATTAATAATGCTGCATATTGCTTATGTACTATGCTCGTTGTCTCAATCTGCAAGATCCTGTCGCACTATTATCATAAAATTTGTTGTCTAAATACCTCAGGTGTTTCCAAGATCTTTTTGTTTTTAATGTACAAGACGGACATTCTGTTTCCGCTCATAGCTTTCTCTGCATTAGTCCTAAACTTAGGATTGTAAACTCTTATTACCACATTACTGCTGGAAGACTTGCAAAAAGCCTCACTTTTCTTCTTTTCCTTCTCTTTGTTCTACTTCGTTTTCTTCTAGCCATCCATCCAGTCCTTTTTCTTTCATTTTACGTGTTTTCTTCTTTCCTCTATGATGGTCCATGCCAGTCAATTTACTTTCTTACATTTTTCTTCATTACTGTCCAGTTTAATCCTCTTCTCCCATGTATATGTACAATTCTCCCTCCCTCCCTCCCTCTCTCTCTCTCTCTCTCTCTCTCTCTCTCTCTCTTTCTCTCTCTCTCTCCCTCTCTCTTCTTTCACTTTCCTCCAATCCTTCTCACTTATGCTCCAATTCAATCCCCTTTACTTATGCTCCCGTCTAATCCGCGTCATCTTACATCACCCAATTTCATCTATATAAAATCCCTGCGATGTGACAAGACTAATATCGTCCCCTATACGCTTATGTGTCCGGGGACGTTAATCTATTTAACTAACTAACAAGACTACACAGCAAAACTTCTACTCATTTGATTTTGTTTTTCAAGTTTAAGTTTTACATATAAAATGTATATCCTTTCACTTTCCTTTCTCCAATGAGCCTATCCAGCTATCAATCTCAACTACGCAATGTCATTGAATTCCCACCACTCTCATATTTCCCCCCTTCCTCGTCGACACCCCATCTCTCCCTATCCTGCATTCGCTTCCTGTATCGCCGCCCAGCATCATCATCATCAGCCTCATCTTTATATGTAAAATGTCCCCTTCAATGTTCTTCGCTCCTGATTCTTGGACTGTTTAGTCTTGGAAGCCCTATTGAAAAGCCTATGAGCATCTCGAGTCATTGTACACAGCATAGGAAAAGGGGGCCTGAGCTAAATTACACCCGAAGACTGCGTCAACACAGAACCGACAGCTCAGTCAACATGCTGCTCCGGAGTTGGCCCCTCTCAGAAGCCTCAGCCAGTCCCTTGCACTGTCTAGCTGCCCAACGCTGGCAAAAGAAAGTAAGCCTATGTAAGTAATGAGTGGACCTACAACCCCCCTCTGACGAAATGTTTTATTTGAGGGCCCAGGGTATTACGGATGCCAGTTTATTTTTGTATGTATGATATCTAGTTCGATAGGGAAATTACATTGTTATCTGTCGTATGAAAAGATGGTATAAATGATAATATATGCTCAAACCGATCGATAAGCTATAAATTTTTGGCGTCTTTTTGCAGCGGTGTCATCTGTAGAACTTTGATGCTATTCATGGACAGATACAATCAAATTAATGTATGGATTTGTATCAAGCCGTACTTTTGAAAGAAATTACTGTTGGAGGAATTTTTTTTATCTCGATGGTGCAACACTCATTGTTTAATCGACTCTGTGACGCCGAAATGTCTAAACTTGGACCATTTAAAGGAAACTAATGACAACTGGCGCAAGAGTAGTCACATTTGAACCAATGCAGCTATTGAAGTTCCTATGCAGTTTCGTCTCTTACTGCCTACCTTTTAACTCCTCATGTCGTGATTCCAATACACTTTCCTTAATGATGCACAGTCCAAGGCACTCCAAATATATAAATTTAGCATAACTAAACAAGATTTGCTATTAGCTATACAAGTTCCCAGTTTCAGGAAATGTGTGATTCTAAAATCTTAACTTTCAAAAATAAAATTGGATTTCTTCTCCGTCTTCTCATAGCGATCTCCCTTCCTTTACGCCGCATGTTTGGGTGATAGATGTGTGTTTGTTGTGTGTGCAAGAGTAGGGGGAAACATGCGAGCGTGTATGTTGGTAAAGATCGCCGCTCCTTAAGCCTGAGTGTTGATTTAGAGGAAAAAAGCCTAATTATTATTATTATTATTATTATTATTATTATTATTATTATTATTATTATTATTATTATTATTATTAATTAATTAATTAATTTAATCGTTCTTATATAGCGCTTTTCCAGCTCGAGAGCTGCTCAAGGCGCTGGCCGATACAGGATCTAACTCAAGCTGCCCGAGGCGCCAACTTGCAGCCTTTGGGCGCATCGTAATAACGCTCCAGACAACTGAGCACAATCCTGGGCAGCCAGGGATGAGGGAGAAGGATCTAGGTGCATGCTGGGTGTGTTCTTGTCACCGGCACTCACCCGTCTAGGACCTTATTATTATTATTATTAATTTTATTATTATTATTATTATTATTATTATTATTATTATTATTATTATTATTATTATTATTATTATTAAGGCATGCGCACAGAAAAAGGAGAACTGGATAGAAGATCAATGCCAGGAAATAGACTACAGTCTGAACAAGAACAACAGCAAGAAGGCCTACAAGACTGTGAAGCGGCTGACAAGTGGTAAACAGCCCAAGGTTACCACGATCCAAAGCAAGTCTACAGAAGAACAAGAAGTCTTGGATAGAAGGACAGAGTACTGCTCTGACCTTTACAACCACAGACCAAACGGAGGCCTATCAGTTCTAGCATGTCCACAGAACAGAGAAGAACACGAAGTTGAAGCAGCAGTGCAATCGCTGAAGAAAGGGAAGTCAGCGGGAGTGGACAACATATCCGCAGGACTGCTTCAAGCAGGAGGAGAAGCGATGATTGACGCTCTCACCATTATTTGTAACAAGATCTAGCTGAGTGGTGAGTGGCCTACACCATGGACCCAGTCGCTTGTCATCACTCTTCCCAAAAAGGGTAACTTTCAGGAGTGTGAAAATTACCGCACCATCAGCCTCATCAGTCATCCCAGCAAGGTCCTCCTGAAAATAATACTCAACAGATTGAAACACCAAGCTGAACAAATCATAGCTGAAGAACAAGCAGGATTCAGGGCAGGGCGAAGTACCACTGAACAGATTTTCAACCTCAGAATAATCTGCGAGAAATACCTATAATACCAAGAACATCTCTAGCATGTGTCCATAGACTTCAAGAACGTTGACCGAGTTTGACCGAGTCTGGCATGCAGCTCTGTGGGCATCCATGAGAGTGTACAGCATCAGCCGTAACATTATTGAAGTCATCAAAAGCCTGTATGACAAGACTGCCAGTGCAGTCCTCCATAACAGCGCCATCGGAAACTGGTTCAGAACAACAATCGGTGTGCGTCAAGGATGCCTAATCTCTTCAACACTCTTCAATATCTTCCTAGAGCGCATCATGTCAGATGCCCGTGCAGATCACGAAGGCACTGTCAGCATAGGGGTAGAGCAATCTCCAATCTTCGTTTTGCAGATGATATTGATGGATTGGCTGGAGAGGAACAAGACCTTGAACAGGTGGTACAGAGGCTTGGCACCACCTCCAGAACCTTTGGCATGAAAATAAGTGCAGAGAAGACCAAAATAATGACCAACAACACCAATCGCATCAACATGGACATCAAAGTCCAAGACCAATCCCTCAACACAGTGCATAGCGTCAAATATATATTGTATCAGACAATGGGTCCCGACATGAAGTCCTCTCCAGGATCGCACAAACAATTGTTGCCCTCACAAGGTTGAAGCCCATTTGGAAAGACAAGACCATCAGTCTGCAGTCCAAGGTAAGGTTGCTGAGCTCCCTTGTCATCTCCATCTTCCTAGATACCCTTGAGAAACATGGACCCTCACAGCAGATCTACAACGAAGGATACAAAACATGGAGATGAGGTGCTACAGAAGACTTCTGGGCATTCCCTATACCCAGCACATCACCAACTACGAAGTCCGACAGACCATCACACAAATTATTGAACAACACGATGACCTGCTCACAGTGATGAAGAAACGGAGACTCCAATGGTTTGGCCACGTCACCAGGTCATCAGGCCTTGCAAAGACCATCCTGCAAGGCACAATGCAAGGAGGTAGAAGAAGAGGAAGACCGAAAAAGAGGTGGGAGGACAACATTCGAGAATGAACTGGCTTGACACTGAGCGAAGCCATCAAGGTTGCTGAGGACAGAGAAAGATTAAGTGCGCTGGTTAAACGATCATCTGTGATGCCCCAACGACACCTGATTTACTGGATAAAATAGGATAGGATAGATATTCCGTTGTTGTTGTTGGTTTTTTTCACTTAAGCTTAGGTGTGACGACGATTCACTGTCATTGTGTGATTGTAATCAAAACGTTCGTCGTCAGACCTAGGCTTTAATCTCTTTCTAGTAGTAGTAGTAGTAGTAGTAGTAGTAGTAGTAGTAGTAGTAGTAGTAGTAGTAGTAGTAGTAGTAGTAGTAATAAATAATGTATGTATTTATTTATTTAATCGTGCTTATATATTGCCTTTCCAGCACAAGAGATACTCAAGGCGCTGGCAGGTACAAGATCTAACTCAGAGGATCATAATAATAATAATAATCATCATCATCATCATCATCCTCATCATCATCATCATCATCATCATCATCATCATCATCATCATCATCATCATCATCATCATAATAATAATAATAATAATAATAATAATAATAATAATAATAATAATAAAAATTTTTTCTCGTCTTCTAGTAGTCTAAAGTAGCTGATGCTATAGCTGCGCGAAGTGTACTGTCCAAGACTCTCGGTTTGCGGGCGAATGCAGTCGCGTTCTTTGCGAGAAAACCGCGATGAGCATTCTTCACCATTCTCTAAAGCGGATCCTGGCAGGCGCGGTGGTTTGGCCAAGACCTGTTCACAGGGCGAAATTGGAGCTTTTCAACACCATGATTTAGGAGGGACGTCAAATATATGACGGGCCGTCGGCAGTCGGTAGCGGTTTTCAGGTTCAGCCTGGCCATTGACATCCAGTGAGAGCACACCAGAATGAGGAATTTTAGGTGCAAGATGCAGCACTCATGTTTACAATATTTACTTTTTATTTTGTATCTTTTGCTTTTTATTGTTTTTTTTTTTTACTACCGATGACAAGGATTACCCAGTGTTTCTTTTAAGTATTTTTTTACGTTATTTTCTCGTTCTTATATACCCCAACTAAATAAATGCTCTAACCTCATTCAAAACTAGATCATAGTTACGGTTTCGTCAGACAGAGAAACTTTTCTTGAAACCCTTTTGAAACGTTTTTTGAAACCCTTTTGAAACTTTTTTTTAAATAGGGATAAAGATTTTAGACTAATTATTAAGTCTAACTTTCCAAGTTTTCCCTTATCAAATTAACATAATAAATAACCTTTAACATTAACTTGGAAATCATATAATTCACACCAACAAATGCACAGAGAGAGAGAGAGAGAGAGAGAGAGAGAGAGAGAGAGATGCAAGCAAATAAACACACACACCTCACACACACACACACACACACACACACACACACATACAAAGAGGCTTGATGGCAAATTTAGAGAATACCCAACAAAGACTGATCTTGTTTTAGCAATTGAATGTTTCCATCAGTCAGGTCACATTGAAGGGTAGAGTAGTGGTGTGAATTAGTTTCAAATCTATAAGAATGTTAAATTGCCAAAGGCTACTTGAATGTTGAAGGCACTGAAGGCATACCCAATCCTCCAACAAAATGTCAATCACGACGTAACATTTTGAAAATAATATTTTATAACCTAAAGAGTTAAGTGTGAACTATTCTGTTGGCACCCAAATACCAAGTTAGATTGTGTTTCTAGAAACGTCGATCTTGCGGTTAGATCTTAACCCTCTCTCCCCACACCTCTTCACCCCTCTTTTTAAAAAAACCTCAACATGCGTGGAACTGTATTGGTGATGTCGCACTCTATTATTCTCTAAATGCATCAGGGTGGAACAGAGAGGGTTTCAATTTACTTGATAACATTTGTGTTATCGAGCTATGAGTAACTACACATATATAAAATACATCATTGGTTGCAATTATGCAATTATTGAAAAACATACGAAGAAGAAGAAGAAGAAGAAGAAGAAGAAGAAGAAGAAGGAGGAGGAGGAGGAGGAGGAGGAGGAGGAGGAGGAGGAGAAAGAGGAGAATAAACTTTATACTGTGAAGCAGAAATGAACAAATAACATTTTTTACATGATCACCCAGTGTTCGAAACTCTCTCTCTCTCTCTCTCTCTCTCTCTCTCTCTCTCTCTCTTTCTCTCTCTCTCTCTCTCTCTCTCTCTCAAAATTACGCTACCATTTATTCAATCAGATAAAATAAAACTGATATTATTAATGCTAAGTTGGTAATTATGTCACAGCCTTAATTTTCATTACGTATACATTAAGTGTTATTAAAAAAAACTTTAGTTTGTAATATAAACTGTACCATAATTGCAAATGTAAAATTCATGTTATAATGTATATCATAAATGTGCATGTAAAAATCAAATGTATTGCTTCATATAGATTAATTTGTTTCCTAAATATGAAAATTTTGTTGTTGTTGTGTACTTTGCTTTTAACTAATTGAACCTCTTAAGATTGTTTCATTGTTATTGTCTCCTAATAGGATTTGCTTTTAATGTTTCTAGCCGTGCATCATAGTAGTAGTGGTGGTATATATAGTTGTAGCAGTAATGGTGGTTGGGCTTTTGTCTTTTTGTATTTGTTGTAATAAACGTGGTTTTTTATTTTTTTTTATTTTTTTATTTTTATTTTATAATGGTACATTTTGATGCTATCTTTATCATATTATAAAAGGTCTGATTGTAAGAATAGGCTCATGCCTAAAATCTTAACCTTTTAAAATAAAGTTCTGAAGTCTGAAGTCTCTCTCTCTCTCTCTCTCTCTCTCTCTCTCTCTCTCTCTCTCTCTCCAACTTATACTGTAAAGTTAGTCAAAGCGACCTTGTGTGGAGTTGGCGATTAAAGAAAGGGTACGAGCACAATATGCCTTCTCTTTTCTATTCAAAACATCTTCTATGAGCTTTTTTTTTTCATTTTTATTCCCAGAAATTTGCTTAAAACAGAGTCAAACTCAAAGTCTGGGAGATGAATAAACTTGCCTTCATCTTTTTTATTGAGACGTTATTCTATGAGCTTTCTTTTTATTCTGAGAAATGTGTTTGAAAAAAAAAGAAAAAGATGCAGGATCAAATCTGATAGAAGAGAGCATTAAAGACGGATCTTGGCTTTTGGTTAGCGTTGTCACGGTTATATTAGTTTTGGAGCAGACATTCGCCAGTGACGTCGATCATTAATGCAAACAGAATTTTTAGCCATCAATTTGCCATGTCTGCCTCATGTCCGTGTTTGATTGCCCCGTATAATTATAGGCGTCTTTGTGGCCCATCCGCTAGATTTTTATTTTCAATCTTGGTTCACAAAATCAGTACATGTACAGCCTTGTATAAATGTCATGATGGCGTTTCTAATGGATGATTTTCAAAGTCGAGACTGTTGAATAAAACCCTATTACCTTATGATATATCTGGCCTTTATGTATACTTTTCACTACACAATACTTCGGGCGTAAGCTTCTCTCTCTCTCTCTCTTTCTCTTTCTCTCTTTCTCTCTCTCTCTCTCTCTCTCTCTCTCTCTCTCTGCGTGCATGCGTGCGTACGCGCACCTGCGCTTTTGTGTATGTGTGCGCGCGCGCGTCCTTGTTTACACAGTATTATCTGGACAAATCAGTGAACATCTATATAATTTGTATTGACATGCCTACTTGTTTTGACGTCAGAACAATGATCCGTTAGGGTTAGGGCTGGGTTGGTGTTAGGGTTTGGGTTAGGGTTAGGGTTCGAACACTGCAAAGTACTTTAAAATGGGGACGAAATATGACCCATTGTCAGCACAACGTATGTGGCGTTTCGGGAAAGTCATAATAATACTGTGTAACCTCGGCTGTGTGCGCGCGCGCCTGTGTGTGTGTGTGTGTGTATGTGTGAAGGAGCAGAGGAGGGCTGATCGGCGAATGATCATCAGGTTTGCTGTGATGTCGACAAGATATTCCTCTCTGTGAAAACTGTCATTTTTTATTTATTTATTTATTTATTTTGATTGATTTATTTTCTAAATGTATTTTGTGTAGTTATTTATTCTAGCAGTTGATATTTATATTCATGACTGCGTCATAAAACCATTTATGATTTTAACAAGTACAAACTCATACATATAGCATTCAAACCTCTCTTGAATAAGAGCAAGATAAAAGACAGCCAGAACACAGCAACAATGCATTCTGTCCCTTTGTCTGCACGAAAGTTTATTGTTTTGCACATATATTTCACTTTAGATTCGGTCGTTCGTTTACCATAATCACGCAGCTGAGTCAAACAACTTAAATGAATCATCACTGAGGAAATTGTCCGAGAACAGTACTTTGCTAGTACTCGAAATTTAATGCGTGGACCTAAAAGGAAATCTCCTAGAAAAGACAATTGACTGTCTTAAAACAAAACCAGCTCTGACATGTGGAATTAGTACGACAGGAATCAAGGAAGCAACATTTTTCAGTTCACTGTCATGACCATGATGAGTTCCAGTGGTAATGCTAGGAAACGAAGCTTAACCTCTCAGCACCATCCCCGAGCGCTTAGGACCGTAATACTAATAATAGTTCTTTACTCTTAGCAGTCGCACAGAGGAGTAGGTACCATCTATAACAATGTTGCTGGCATTTACTGAGTGCCAAGAATGCTGTGCATGTTGGGCCCCTTTTTGGGATTACATACAAAGCTCTACATTGACTACGAGAGTTATAATAATAATAATAATAATAATAATAATAATAATAATAATAATAATAATAATAATAATAATAATAATAATAATAATAATAATAATAATAATAATAATAATAATAATGGTATTTAGGCTCGTTGCAATTCTCGTCTTAATTATTTTGTTGGGTTCCATTTCGTGCATGGACAGTATATTTCGGAATTGCTGGTTGTTTTAGCAGTATTTGTACTTGTATACTACAAATGTAATACTGCTAATTTTTTCACTATTAAAAAAAGTATCATGCAATACCACACTGCACACAAATGCAGAATTCCAGATTTTAACTTCTGGACAGAAGAAAACTGAGTCCCTGACTCCCTGAACACTGGATGCTCCGCGTCCCTTGATTGGATTTTCAGCCGTCTTAAAGGAACACCATTTTCTACTCTTCGCTATCAATTTTGACTGAACTTACCGATCCCCCAAATCCAATCATGCGTTGAGAACAAATTCTTTTTTTTAGTATCTGTGAGTCAACGGAAAGAATAACTTCACTTTCCACCCTCATCCGCCTCTGCCAACTTACCTCCTCTCCTAAACTTCCACCCTAACCACACACACACACACAACCCCCCCCCTCTCCCCTCACACACAAACCAGCTAAGAATCGCTGTTGTACATTGGAAATCAAATTGTTATTCACAGCTAGAGTAAAAATCAATCTGCTGATAATAGCAACAGAGATGCACCTCTTCTTTTGCATCCCCTTCTCTCCCTTATCATCACCTATCTCGCCATCTACGCTCGTCCTCAACATCAAAAGCAGCATTACTAGCCAATTTTACTGTCTTCGTTGATTCATTTACACACAATTTTCTCTTCGTGCTTTTCAATCTCAAACTCTCGTCGAAAGTTATTGGTTAATCCATAAACATATATAGCGTATCATATTCGAGGATTAAAACTTCTTCTTCCTGTAATGATACTGCCGTTTGAAGCTGGTTTTCATGGCCTAAGTAACAACGGAGCACCCCTAAGGCTGTTCCGTTTACAATGGTTAGCAAAGTCTTTGATCCGAACATGAAAATATTGTTTTAAAAAACAAACACAAACGCCACATAATACATTCTGATCAATATTCAAGTTTATATTTACAAATAGTTCGTTAGTCATTGTTTATAGGGTCCAGCGGACGGTAAAAATCCGATTCAGGACGACATCTTAGTTGAAAGAGACTCACCCCCGATCCATCTAAAAGATCTGCTGAAACGAACCTAATGGTAAAACTGAAGGCACTCCATCAGCCGGTTACTTTACAATAAAGGTCTCCCCATGCAGGGGACGCTGAAGCTGTACTCTAATTTATCGATCCCCATTTTACAAAAACAAAATAGAATGTAAACATAATTATAAATATTAACAAAACACATAAGCTTACACATAAAATACCTACATTGTTAAATAATAATACCTATAAAAGCCCCAGGGACCATTTTTGCAAAAAGCGTCCAATATTCCCAAGCTAACCCCATACACAGACGAGGAGTTTTGGGGAGAATTTTTAAGAAAAAAAGGTAGGTGACTGTTCCAGCGAAGAGGATAGAAGATCGTAGATTTATAGAACAGATTAGGAACGCCAAAGAATAAATGAGAATGAAAGAAAACAGTGATAATTTAAAACTCTAAATTTCCACAAAGTGGGGATACTATTTATACAGAAAACCCCGGCACCCCAACGGGGGTTATAGAAGTGAAATAGTTTAACCTAGTACATGTATAGCAATCATTTGAAAAGCCCTTTGAGATGAAAGTGATATTATAAAACTAACGTCATTACGTTGTAAACAATCGATAATAAAAAAATAAGATTGTAATAATAAAAATAAAAAGCTCAGTCGAAGGATAATCTACTACCGAGTTTAAATGTTTAAATGTCTGTGGCGAACAAAGCACGAAATAAAGTTCTGCGCAACTGTTTTTATTATTTCCTTTAGTAAAACAATACGCACATAAAGGGTCTACTAACATCAAACGCTTTCTTGTTAGCCGTTTCGCTTTATTTTAGACTAAACAATATACTGTCTACAGGCACTTACCTAGATGGCCTGACCAATATCATTGCCAAGATGGCTTCTGTATACTAAAGCACTAAACCTTTCAGTATTTCAACTTCGTTCAAGTTAACAGTCTCTCAATAGGCAAAGAGAACAGGATTTGAACATAAAGGAATCGACCACTATAAAAGGTCGCGTTCTAACATTCAACAGACTCACATCAATGTGAAATATCGGATGAAGAAGAGAAGACGTAGGAGAAGAGGATGAAGCGGAGGAGAAGGACAGAAAAGAAGAAGGAAGGAGGGAAAGGAGAAGAAGGGGAAAAACAAAAAACAGGATGAAGACGAAACTTTAAAATACAAGATTTAAGAGATATACTAATTATTGTCACTATAGAATTACAACGATTGTCTCGATACAAACACAAATAACTTCAGTCAAAGAGAAGGAAGAGTGCTGTGATGAACTTAAGGATTTGTGACAGTGACAGACAAAGACATTCGTACAATACAAGACACAAGATTCAAAACACACAATGAAATATACAAGACGATATAATTGTCCTCATATTTACAAAAGGACATTTGACAATACTAGTAAGCCTACAAATAATTGCAATAACAGCCTAACAAGTAATAGCAAAGTTTCCGTTAATGTTCTCAGTAATTGCAAGCAATACGGAACTAATGGTAACGGCAAACACATCTTAATGTTCTTAGCTTGTTAGACACATAGACACACGCGCACGCCATATATACAGAGTTCGTTACAAATTCATGAACCTACATTATCATCGATGATGTATGTGTGTATCTTTTCCGGTTATATTTTAACCACTCACTCCATAATTTAAGCCGATCAGCCCAATGAATCTTATTTTAATGTTTTAATGATACGATTTGCATTAATATTTTATAAACAATGAGGTCTAGTAGCTCAGTTGATATCGATATGGTTTCGTAGGCCGACGGTTGCGGGTTCGAATCACTCGTGGGAAGAACTTACGTGACTTAGGTACGAGAATTTTCAGGGTTTTCTCCGGGTACTCCGGTTTTCTCCCTCTCTTCAATAAGGGTATTAGATCAAGAAAATTTAGTTTGTTTTAGAAAATGTATTTCTAATCCGATTTCTGTAACAGCGATCTTTTCAGAACGCCCCGTTTTGAGCATCCTGAATTATTTTTTATTATTGTAGGCTATTATAAATGCGCTGTACAATCTAATCTAAATCTAATCTATATCTAATCTAATCTAATCTAATCTAATCTAATCTAATCTTATCTTATCTTATCTTATCTTATCTTATCTATCTATCTTTTATGTATAAAAAAAAACGTTGTCTGCAGTAAGTAAAAAAAAAGAAGAAATAAACTAAACAGTGATGGACTTTACACTGAGAAACTGAGACTAAATAGTATTTAATGAGACTACGCGTTTTCCTTATTTAAAGGAAGACAATAAAACGTCTACACTCAGATATTGAGATGAAAAAAAAAAACACTTAATGGAAAAGAGCGCTTTCGTTCATTTACAAGGAGACGGTATTCAATGGCGTTTATTTTCATTCGAAATCGCTTTGACTGTGGAATTTCTGTCCACTGGATTGAAACTCACTGAACCTTTACTTATTTTTTAATGCGTTATACATTTGTGCAATCTAAAAGATATCTATCATTAAAATACAGAGGCAATAATCTCAATTCATTCCTAATAATAAATAGGAGTTACTGAAACGAAGTAAAATACAATAAATAAAAATCAAAATCGTCTCTCTAGCATATCTTGTTATATCACTGTGGCATTGTTGTTTTATTTTATATTTATCACAACGATGATGATGATTATGACGACGATGACGATGACGATAATGATGATGATGATGATGATGATGATAATGATAATAATAATGATAATAAAAAGTAGTAGTAGTAGTAGTAGTAGTAGTAGTAGTAGTAGTAGTAGTAGTAGTAGTAGTAGTAGTAGTAGTAGTAGTCGTACTTTTTAAATTTATAGACTAATTATTATTATTACTTTTTAAATTTATTATTATTATTATTATTGTTATTGTTATTGTTATTGTTATTATTATTATTATTATTATTATTATTATTATTATTATTATTATTATTATTATTATTATTATTATTATTATTATTATTACTTCTTAAATTTATTATTGTTATTATTACTACTACTACTACTACTACTACTACTACTACTACTACTACTACTACTACTACTACTACTACTACTACTACGACTCCTCTGCATGTGTTTATTGCTATTGATGAGGTGATGGTGTAATTGTTGTTGTATTCTCGTCTTTATTACTTTGTTTTCCAGTTTTATTTCCACATTTCGTCCATGTATATCCAACATTAATTAAGAAAAGCACCTGCATCTAGTACGGTTCCGAACTTTATAGTTATGCAGTGACAATAGACTTATTCTATAAATGGGAAACAACTCGTCTCGCAGGATAGATTTCCCTGAACCGCAGACAAACATGGAGACCTCCTTTCGCAGAGTGTCTGAGTGTTTTGAGAGATCGTGGTTTTGGTTGTGTCTGGCCAAAGAAGGGCTGAACTAGTGGATCTGTGTGAGATTGCGAGAGAAATTAGCCTGGAGTTTCGATAGATTATTTGAAGACAGATAGGACATCATTGTTGACAAAATGATCGACCGCGATGTTACGTTACCGCACTCTTCTCTCCATGTAGCATGACGCACAGTTTAAAAAAAGAAAAAAAGTAAAATAATTCTTATAAGCAATCTGATAGGTATGGTCAACATAAATTCAAAGCAGTTTAAATGTTTAAAATCGGTTAAAATTTGAATTTTTGTGAATGAACATTGAGGTTAAGGTTTAACGTCTACACCCACCATTGGCGATATGGCAGACGGGGATAACCATCCCAGGGAAAGAGGGGTAGGGACCTGAATAAACACTGAACCACCAAAGCAATCATACTGCTAAAATGGACAGTTAGTTAGTTAAAATAGATTAACGTCCCCAGACACATAAGCGTATAGGGGACGGGTAATGGACAGTGAAAATGGCCACATTTTATATCGCCCACCACGGGATTCGAGCCTGGGTCATCGGTGTGCCAGGCGAACGCTCTACCAATTGAGCTACGGCGGTGGAAATCTTTGTGGATTAAAAAAGTGCCTTTCAACAGCTTGCTCAAAAAGTGGTTGTTGTCTCCTTAACCCCGTCCTTCTAAAAGTTTAAAATTAAACATGTTCTTCGCTATCCAGTCAGATACTTTGAGTCATTAGAAATGTAAATCTGTACTTTTTTTTAATGCAGTAACATTTTGATTTTTAATTAATTTTTTTTAGAGCGTACAAGTTACTATAACGTACCGTGATTGTAGCACTTGACCTATTACTGATAGCAAAGAAGCAGATCTACTCCGCGGTTGTATCGGTCTATCAAAATGGTGTAGAGAGTTCCAAATTTCACATAATCCTTTCAACAAACCCTACTGTTTATATGGTTCAATGTTCAAACGCTCAACAAAGAAAAAAACACACACATCGAGCACCACAATTTCATAAAAAATATGACTCATCTTATGAATAGCTCGCCGCACAGTGTCCTCGTTATGCGACTCGATACCGCTAATTAACATAGTTTCGTCGACGAAGTCCCGTTATGTGAGGGAAGGTCGCTTCCGTGCATAAAATGGAACCTTCTAGCACATTTTCTCCGTTTGCTTGTTGTTTGTTTTTTCTTCGAGTATTATAGATAGAATTCCCCGCTCTATATGTTTCAGTCCACAAAACTGTTCCCCTCCGATAAAAATGGGCTGAATTTAATTTAGGGGTGAGCTTTGCTTGCGAGTTTGTTTTTTTAAATTTCGGCTAGCTCAATTAAAATTAAAAGTTGACACAAGGGTATCGGTCACGTTACTTTCTATCTGCATTGCAAGTGCCCCAATTACAGCATTTTACCATGCTGTAAAGCTTGAAATAAACGTAGCAGTGGCAGAAATAACCTGAATCCTTAAAGTCTGTTTGCAGTTTGGAAACCGTAACTCTTGTTGGCTTGCAGGATTATCTTATCTTCCTTTTTGGAATAACTCCTATTATAACATTATTTTATTGTCCGAATTTTCCATATTTCTTTTTCACACTAAGCCATTAGGTGTAAATGCGTGATATTCCCATTAATTAGGATAAGCACTAGAAGCTCGTAGAGTTCCGAACTTTACACGCAATATCAATAACAGTAAGACTTGATGCGTAACTTGAGGTTCACGCAAAGTGCAATCCGATTTGAAACGATCTCCTGCATTCACCAAAGCATATCTGGAACATCACGCTTACATTTTTGTTTTGGTGTAAGTCTGTTCTGCAACAGTATTAAAAGTGTCATGTAGGATGGAAGCTGCCCAAAATAATTCTACATACAACATCTTAAACATAATTATGTTTGTGTATTAAAACCAATGTACCCATTCTTTACATCTTGCCACATATTTAAATGACATAAAACCAAACAACAACAACAGTTCATTTGGTAGATTAAAATCCCCAGACACAATGGCATTTAGGGGACTAACAACAACATCAACAACAACAACAACAACGACAACAACAACAACAAGAACAACCTAGTTGTTTTATACTACGCCTCAGGTCTTAGATCTCTGTATTTGGTGGTATGGGTTTATGTAAGCATGACAGAGAATGATGCAATAATATATAACTGTAAACGCAGAGGTGGTCACCGATAGTAACAACGAAGAAGACGTCAGTAGAGGACCGGGAACAGGATGTAAGGTTGTTTTGCCTACTCTTGATCACATTGACTTCATCCACTATATGAACATGATAGGAAAGTGATCTACAAACAAAGAAGTACCTGAATAAGGTCGATAGATAGATAGATAGATAGATAGATAGATAGATAGATAGATAGATAGATAGATAGATAGATAGATAGATAGATAGATAGATAGATAGATAGTAGATAGATAGATAGATAGATAGATAGATAGATAGATAGATAGATAGATAGATAGATAGATAGATAGATAGATAGATAGATAGATAGATAGATAGATAGATAGATAGATAGATAGATAGATAGATAGATAGATAGATAGATAGATAGATAGATAGATAGATAGATAGATAGATAGATAGATAGATAGATAGATAGATAGATAGATAGATAGATAGATAGATAGATAGATAGATAGATAGATAGATAGATAGATAGATAGATAGATAGATAGATAGATAGATAGATAGATAGATAGATAGATAGATAGATAGATAGATAGATAGATAGATAGATAGATAGATAGATAGATAGATAGATAGATAGATAGATAGATAGATAGATAGATAGATAGATAGATAGATAGATAGATAGATAGATAGATAGATAGATAGATAGATAGATAGATAGATAGATAGATAGATAAACTAGTCCAATTAGGTACATTTACTTCCATTATGTGACTTCTATTACGTAACACAGTAAGTGGCTTCAAGAGAAACTCAGTATTCTGTCGCCAAAGCCCCTTAGATAGTATTGCCCAATAGCACGTCTAGTCTAGTGCCAAAATTAGCCATCACTGAAAACAAACTTGCAAAAAAATCACCGCCTCATAGTTTTTATTCTCTTATTTAACTTGCAGTTTAAATTTACGTGCAGTGAAGTAGTTATTTTGGTAGAACAGAAAAAAAAACAAAATGCTCGAAGCGCTGACTACACAATACTGCTCCGACCCTTCCTTCTCCCTTGTTCATCCCCATTGCTCATCCGTTCACTCTCCCCTCCCCCACCTCCATCTCTGAAAACAAAATAAATTAAATTAAAACTGCTGTATCCGTGCTTCGTCGCACCACCTTTGAACACGCGGGCATGTACTCGCAATAGCTAGCCTGGCTGAACTAGCTTCAAAACCTAAAAGCTTTGGTTGAGTCGGTGTGACTTCCATGTCTATAAATCCGGCGCTGTAATCGTTCCATCATCGAGTCTTAGCAAAAAATCTCCTAGCATGAAACTAGTGAAACATCTTGAACGTCACCACTCCCTAATAAAAATGGCCCCGGCATTTCTTTTTTAGTCTAAACGGCCACGACGACGCGTTCTCCTAGTCTCCCATCGTGTAAGTCTGTGAGTAGATCTTTTACTAGCAACCTTGGGTCCTGCCTCCGCTTTAGGGAGGCAGAATGGATGAGAAGCTTAGAGCTCTTCAATACGGCGGGGTTAATCAATCAGGCCCTAACCCTCTGGAGACAGGCAGCAAGGGCTAAATCAGGATGATTCTCGCTCAATTGTCTTTCACACTCTGGGGCTAATGAGACTGTTGCACGGACCTGCTCCATCAGGGAAGATAGATAGAACTTAAAAGAGTCTCCCTAGCCCTATCCTCTCTTTCCCAATGTATTCTACGCAAAGACTCTTGTCTTGCCCTCCCTCCTTTTTTAGTCTCGTATAAGGAGTTAGAACTGAACACAGTTTCTTTAACACTCCTCCTCTTCCCCTTCACTCTATGAGGGTCTACTGAAGCTGTATTCTCCCTTTCTTCCAAATTATTCCAGTGAAGGTCTCCAATAGGTAGACTAACAGATTCTAGTCTAATCTTGCCCTCCATTTTGGCTTACTATTGTAGGGAGTAGGACTGACCAGTCTCTCCATAATACGCTCCCACTCCTCTTCTTCCTATGAGGGTCTTCTATAGGCAGGATTTAAAAAGAGTCTATCTCTACTCCACCCCCACCCCCCTATCTCCCGCCGCTTTTCTTCCAAATCATTCTGATGAGTGTTTCTATAGATAGCCTCAGAAAGAGTCTAACCGTGCAATCGTTCCTCCCAGTCATAAGAAGTAGGAACTGAAAAGATTCCTCTTAACCTTTTCCATCTCTGCCCTTCTTGAAATGATAATCTACTACTACAGATAGACTACGAGAGACTCCCTATCCCTTGCCTGTTCAACTTTCATCCTCTGAGAGTCTACTATCAATAGGAAAAGGAGGGGGGAGGGGGGGGGTAGAGAGAGAATGCGATCAACCCTCTTTCACCTTGATGCTTTGAGACTACAATAGAAGGGTTTCGAGAAGACTACTATACTTCTCCACCTTTCTTCCTTTTTGGCAGGACTTGAAATCTTACAAGAACTACCGGTCCTACCTCCAAACCCGCAACCCCAACCACACCACGTCCGATCTTGAGAAGCTATATTATAATAGGCACAGCTTTTAAAAGAATTTCAGAATATAACTTCTTTCTCTTTCTCGCTCTTTCTTTCTCTCCCCCCTCCCCCCTGCCCCATTCAAAAATAAAAGTTTTCCTCTTAAAATAAAGGCATCCTTTTCATATTAACTATACTATGTAAGATGTTGGAAATAAAGCACAGATGCGTTCGTTTATTTCAATGCATTGTTTAACAGTTCCAATCCCGAGATAAGCAAAATAAAAGTGGCCAATTTACACTGTCTGTCTTATTCTGGTGGTTTAGAGTTTATGTGCATCCCTACCACAACCACCACACCCCCTCCCTTTCATCCTCTCCTCCCTCTTTCCTGGGATAGTTATCTCAGTCTGCCGTACCACCAACGGAGGTAGTAGACATTAAACGTCAATGTTCATTCATTCACATTTCAAACCCTTCAAAACTCCACGCCAATTTGTCAGGTCTCTCAGTATACTCGTAACATGGAATTACGAGTGAACACTCGTGTCCGTTATTTATGACTTTCTATACAGTTCAGACGCATAATTGGTTTTTTTCACATTTAGGAGGGAAAATACGAAGAGAGCAGAGAGACAATGAGGAACAGTGTACATCAAAACGATGCATGCATGTGTTGCACGTCACCAGGTCATACATTGTCTCCGTCCCATTCCAAATCCATGGAGTCGATTTCTGCAACGGGAGCATGTATATGTTCCACTAAATCTAGATTTCTCCAAGCCAATGTTCTCCAGGTCTATCCCTTCCCCCTCGCCCAAAGTCTATGTTCCCCCGAGTTTATGTGTCTCCAAGTCTATATTCCTACGTGTTTGTCGCCAAGTCTATATTATCTCAAGTTCTTGTTCTCCAAGGACAGTGTACCCTCAGACTTTTGTTCATCAATGTCTATGTTCCTCCATATATATTTGTGACAGGCCTGGTGGAACGCAGGCTTGAGGGGAATACTGACCTGGGGGACATAGATCTAAAACGCCTTTAAGGAACACAGACCAAAGGGTACACAGACCTAGAATTGAAGGATAATATAATAATAATATAAATAATAATAACGGATTTTTATATAGCGGGTACTCCAGCCTATGACCAGACTCACCACGCTTTACATAGTCATTACATATAAATACATGCACTCGATGAGACGTCACTTTTGCTACAATACACCAAAAGACGGGACAGTAAAGGTACAGACTATTTACAACTATGTACATAAATTACAAAAAAGACAAAAATATACTATTTACAACTATGTACACAAATGACAAAAAAGTCAGAAAATAGAATAGCAAGAACCTATTCACAGCTATTTATATGCCCGGTTAGGCCCAGGAAGAAAAACAGTATAAATATTTACAGCCGTTTATACATTTACGGATCAGACATAGACAAAAGATGAGAGAATGGCAGCGGGATACAAATCAATCTGAATAATGCAGTTTGAAGAGGTGGGTTTTGAGGGCCTTTTTGAATGCTTGTGTTGATTGTATGTTGCGGATATGGGAGGGAAGGGAATTCCACTGCTTAGGTGCGGAGTAAGCGAATGCACGTTGGCCGTATGTCTTAGTGCGGGTGACGGGAACCTTGAGTGTGCGAGTGTCAGCAGAAGATCTTAAGTGCGTGAAGGGGAGTAGACAGACAGTAGATCAGCAAGGTAGGAAGGACAAGAATCTGTGAAGAAGTTGTGACAGAGAACAGAGAGTTTGTACTCTATGCGTGCTTGCACAGGAAGCCAGTGAAGGGAATGTAGTAGAGGTGTGATGTGATCGCGTTTCTTAGCTCGGAATACTAGTCTAGCTGCTGAGTTCTGAACCTTTTGTAGTTTGTCAATGATGTGTTTCGGGGAGCCAGCAAGGAGAGAGTTGCAATAGTCAAGACGAGAAAGGACGAGAGCGCAGACTAGGGTTTTGGTGGCAGGGACTGTAAGATAGTGGCGAAAGGAGCTGATTTGGCGTATGGCCGTGTATGCAGAGCGACAGACGTTGGAGATGTGGTTGTTGAGGGACAGGTCATCGGAGAGAATGTAGCCGGTATACCTGGAGGGGTGGGTGCGCGAACAAGCATGTGTGTATATGTGTACATGGGATATGTGTGTGCATGGATGTATGTGTGAGTCAACGATTTGAGTGGTAAGAAGGATGAGAAGTATATAAGTGCGAGTGTATAGATACAGGAGTGAGGTGTCGTGGATGGCTAGGATGGGTCTAAGGCATGCAAGAATGGGTGAGTGTGAGTGGTTTTGTGTATTGTGTAATAATTATCTGTGTGTCAAATGTGTACGCATGGGTATGTGACTGGATATCTGTTTATGCATGTGTGCAAGTGATGATAGATTTGTATAGCGGTATGGAGTTTGGATGATAGTATATCAATGTATTAAAATTGTATGTCTATGTTTTTGATGGTTTTGATGTTGTTATCTCTGTTCTTGCACTGCATAACAAATATCCATGCCATGGGTTTGGACAATAAAGAATCTTGAATCTTGTGGAATCATAGACTTGGAAGAACATGGGGTTGACCGGCTGCAACTATCCAAAGTGGGACTCAAAGTAAAAGACAAGATCCCTACAGTATTCTTTTCAATTGAATGTTGTATACTACTACTACTACTACTACTACTACTACTACTACTACTACTACTACTACTACTACTACTACTACTACTACTAACTAATAATAATAATAATAATAATAATAATAACAATAATAATAATACACACTGAATGTTAAAATATATATACAGCAAAGCCAGGAAGAGCGGTTGTTAACAAGAGATCTAAGTACAATAAAAGAGGAGGTCTTGTAAGATTCGGCATTTCTTTTGAATGTAAAGCAAGAATCTAATTAATTACAGCAAGATAAAACTAGTATAGTCTACTTGATGATCTCGAGACTCATTGCCACTTTATCTTATATCCTATCCTATCCTATCCTGTCCCGTAACCCGAAGGTCGTAGGGGCACCACAGATGATCGTTTAACCAGCATACTCCATCTTTCTCTGTCCTCAGCAGCCCTGATGGCTTCGCTCAGGGTCAAGCCAGTCCATTCTCGAATGTTGTCCTCCCACCTCTTTTTCGGTCTCCCTCTTCTTCTACCTCCTTGCACTGTGCCTTGCAGAATAGTCTTTGCAAGGCCTGATGATCTGGTGACGTGGCCATACCATCGGAGTTTCCGTTTCTTCACCACTGTGAGCAGGTCATCGTGTTGTCCAATGGCTTGTGTGATGGTCTGTAGGACTTCGTCGTTGGTGATGTGTTGGGTTTAGGAAATGCCCAGAAGTCTTCTGTAGCACCTCTTCTCCATGCTTTGTATTCTTCGTTGGAGATCTGCTGTGAGGGTCCATGCTTCGCAAGCATATAGGAAGATGGAGATGACAAGGGAGCGCATAGTAAGTAGATCTAAGTAAAGTAAGTTATCTTACATACAAGTATTATATTGGCTATACTTAGCAGTAGCGTAATGGTTTGGACACAAGCTAGCAAATGTTTCATGTTAGGCAACGTCCGGAAGGGTTAGTACTTGGATGTGTGACCATGCTTGGATGGCAATCACCAAACGACACAACAAGATTGCAACAAGCGCACGACACACATCAGTCCACCCAGCTGTGAATGGGTACCTGGATCTCTTTAGTGCCAGGGAAGGTAAAGCAGCGATGGAGAGGAGACAAGCACCGCCCTTATTAATCTGTCCTAGAGAAAAGAGAGGTCCCAAACGCTTCCTTCCCCAACGTCCGAAAGTTTACAGGAACTACCTTACCCTTTTTTACAAGTATTCCAAGTGCTACACACAGACAACGGAACATTGTGTCTTCCCTTCCTTCGAGTTGACTATGAATATAGCTTCATCTACAATGTCAGTGTATACTATTGAACTATATACAGCAATTAAAAAATCACATCCATTTATCATGGGAATGGTACCTTACAATGATATTGGGTACATTCAATATAGCATTCATTTCAAAATACAAAACAAAACCCCCCGCCCCATTTCCTACACAAAAAAAGTTAACTTCTTGGCTAGATTTACACCCAATGTTTGAGTGCCGAGTGTATGCTTGTTGTCATAGAGTGTGTAACATGTAAGCGAGTACGTACATAAATATTCTTAGTACTACGAAATCCATAAATAAAATAAGAACTCTCGTGAATAGTAGAATAATGCAAAAGGTGTGTATGACGAAAAACATTAACACTGTAAAGTTTTATAACATGAAATATATGTATAACCGGACAATCAATAACATCATTACAGACTAATAGACGAGACTAGCTTCCACAACAATTCGTCATTATTCCCATCAATTTTGCACAGGCACTACATCCTGATCGCGGAAGAACACAGCAAATAGCAGCATGCGGGCGGTGAGGTAGTGTCAAGAGGCTTCAGGGTAGTCAGAATACACGGACTACAGAATATTATTTATTCTTTATTCTCTCTACTGTCTACCCCTTCTCCCTGGTTTTGTTTTATCTCGCCTTTTATCTATACAACTGTATATCAAGCCAGAGAACTTCAGGGACTTTCTCGGGGTACCCTGCTACTCTGGGCGGTCCCCTGATACGTCAGGAAGAGCGACCCCACTACTGTTTTCTATTACTTTGGCGTGTCCAGGAGGTCGAGTATCCAGATTGCCTGGACTCCCACGGGCGTATCCAGTGGCATGCAGGGGCCAAAGGCATGTATGTTGAGAGCTGGACAGACAAACGTACACGTACACGCACTGGCAAGATTTGTTTTTAGCTGCGCTGGAGAACAATTTTGTCTGCTGCACTGCATGGCGCTACAAAGTTAGTGTAAACTGTTGCTGTTAGTTCTTTGCCATTCCTTCCATGTACCACGATTGTTACAAAAGGGCTGTTTAATCCATAAAATTGCCGCCATTATATTGTTTTAGTGTAATAAAATCCGACAAGCTATATTAACTAAAACGATAACCCACATACTTACTAGAATGTACAGAAGCAAACAGTGTGATTGTAATGTAAACAAAATGTGTTAACATTATTTCTCTATGTCCTTGTCAGAATGTTGTGGATTTTTTTTCTCTCTCCCCAGAACTACGCAACATGCACAATAAATATATGCAAATAAACCAAACAACCTAACAAGACATAATATAATATATACATAAATAATAGATGATCAATAAATAAATAAATAAATAAATAAATAAATAAAAGAACACAAACGTTGGCTTTTCGTGTTTATATAATAAGAACATCTAGCGTTTAGTAAGATATTTTTAACAGTACGGCTTCAAGTTCTGCCGTGACCCAGTAGCAAAATGGTTTGGGCACACGCTACAAAATGTTTTGTTAAGCAACGTCGAGCGCGAGCGGTGTTAGTACTTGGATGGGTGATCTGCACGCTTGGAATATAGCTACCAAACGACACAAAGAATTAAATAAGCACAAAACACAGCCTAAGTCACACAGCTGTGAATGGATGTCCCTGGCTCTGTTTGGTACCGGGGAAGTTAAGTCAGCGAGGGACAGGAGACGGTCATCGCCCTCATTAAGCTGGCCCAACGAAAATGGTCTCTCTCCCCAACGATCGAAGAATTACGGAAAATCCTTAGCTTCAATCGTCACATAAGATGTATTTAATTCGTTCAGCTTACTTACTCATTAATATCCAAAACTTCATTTATTAATTATAAGGGGGTCTGTACTGTTCTGTCACGTCTCGCGTTAATTCAAAAGAATACAATTTCTGTGTTGTTTTTTTTAATGAAGACTGTGTGTGACAAAGCTTGTCAAACAACATTTTAAGGAGTAATATGAAAACAATCTCCGGGGGATTTGATGTAGGCAATATTTGATATTAATTCTGGGTATGGCATAGGGAGCGCAGTTGGCTCAGAGGTGTACGCAGGGGACTCAAATATTTCAGGCGATAACATTGTTGCTTGTTCAGACGTTGGTCCAAAAACCCGTTGATGGCCTGGATGAAAATACTACTACTACTACTACTACTACTACTACTACTACTACTACTACTACTACTACTAACTACTACTACTACTACTACTGCTGCTGCTGCTGCTGCTGCTGCTACTACTACTACTACTGATGCTGCTGATACTAATATTAAATCAATAAAATAAAATAATAAAAAAATTACTCCGAGAACTGCGCCCCTACTTCTTCGGATGAGAGTATTAATCGACGTCTAGCACGGTGGCCTAATGGTAGAGCTTTGGCTTACGCATCTGAAGATCCCGAGTTTGAGCCCAGGCTGGGGCATTGTGTTGTGTCCTTGGGAAAGACACTTTACTCCCGTTTCCTACTCCTTCGGATGAGAGTATAAACCGAGGTCTAGTCTGTGTTGCATACATTCCCTCATAATGGACTTTAAAGATCCTGACGCTCATGTCCTAGACGGGTGAGTGCCGGTGACAAGAACACACCAAGCATGCACCTAGGTCCTTTTTCCCCATCCCTGGCTGCCCAGGACTGTGCTCAGTTGTCTGGAGCGTTATTACGATGCGCCCAAAGGCTGCAAGTTGGCGCCTCGGACGGCTTGAGTTAGATCCTGTATCGGCCAGCGCCTTGAGCAGCTCTTGAGTTGGAAAAGCGCTATATAAGAACAATTAAATAAATAGTCAGTGCATGCACGCAATTCCATCGCACGGGCTGTAAAGATCCTGACGCGTGTGTCCTAGACGGGTGAGTGCCGGCAACACAAATACCCCCAGCACTCACTAGATCCCCTCTCCTCATCCCCTGTAGCCCAGCATTGTGCTCAGTCGTCTGGGCGTCAGGCTATGCGCCCAAAGGTTACAGGTTGGCGCCTCGGGCGGCTTGGGTTAGAGCCTGTATTGACCAGCGCCTTGAGCATCTCTTGAGATGGAAAAGAGCTATATATTCTTAAGTCAATGTCACCGTGGATACCATCATCATCATCATCATCATCATCATCATCATCATCATCATCATCATCATCATCATCATCATCATCATCATGGATGTTTTGCTCCGCCAGCGAGAGTCTTCAACTGAGCGGCTACGTGAATGTATTTTGGTTTAGGAACGATGGGCTCATCTCTCTCTCTCTCTTCCTCCCTCCCTCTCTCTCCCCCCCCCCTCTCTCTCTCTCTCTCTCTCTCTCTCTCTCTCTTTTAAGTAAGTTATTACTGTTGTAGCTGTAACTATTCATTGTGTGATGCATTCATATGTATAGTTGTAGCTTAATAATATGTGAATAAATGTTTTAACGAGCTGTTTATTATCAGCCCAGCCTTGAGATATATATAAGCTATATATGTAGGCTTAGTAGGCTACGTGTGCAAGTAACCTACACCATAATTATGCAGCTTTAAAGGGTAAGGTGTTTGTGAATGATTTACATAATAATTATTATATATATAATCATGTATAACCACACTTGTCCTCTCTCCCCACTCCACACGCACACATACGCGCGCGCACTCACACACACACACGCACACACACACACACGCATACATACGTGTTTATTTATGACTGGAACAGATATATAACAATATGGCAAGCCATTCGCATATATTACTAGGCACTCACGCAAACAACCGAAATATACGCATTTTAAAAAGTGTTAATTTTCTTGCAGTGTTGTGACTCCTATTATTCTAAAGATTGATTGATTGATTGATTGTTGCTTGAGGTCCAGCGGACTCTTCCAAGCCAAATCAGGACCGGACAACCCCCGATCCGCATAAAAGATCCGCTGAAAGAACCCTAGTGTGAAAACTGAACGCCCTCCACCGGCCAGTCACCCCACAATAAGACATCCACGCAGGGGACGGCTGAGGCTTTACCCCCAACTACTCGAACCCCCCGGTTACAAAAACAAAATAGAAATACAAACATCATTATAAATTATCAA
>CM072511.1:47009337-47092580 GCA_036898135.1 Oncomelania hupensis | reverse complement strand
GAAGGAGTGGAGAATGGGGATAAGGTGGTGCTAGCACTAGTAATGCAATTTGCTTTTTAACAATATGATCTAGTGTGTATGTGTTTGACCTCCCCCGCATGTGTAGATTATATGCGGAGATTTAAGAAGAGAAAAAACAACAAAATAGAATTTCTGTAATACACTGATTTAATGTTTTTGTTTTTTCAATGGATTGTGATAGTTTTGCATGTGAGGAAGGCGGTTTGTTTATACATGTATAGTCTAAATGCTCAGCTTTAAGGAGGAGAGAGAGAGAGAGAGAGAGAGAGAGAGTGGGGGCGGGTACAAACAGGTTAAATGCTTAGACTTTCTGTTAGATTCTGATCTAATGGTTTTTTTTCTTCCCCAACGGTTTGTTATAGTTTTGCAGGCGAAGAAGGCGGTTTTCTTTTCACAGGTTCAGCGATCCGCAAAAGGCTGTTAAAAGTTGTTAAATGAAAGAGCAGGGTGCAACAAGAAGACACGCTCTGTAAATCTCCATTTAGAACAGTCTATTTCCTCTGCATTAACATGCACAATTAAACGTCATGGGTAACCTGGGTGACACAACGTGTTATACAGTGGGACAGCTTCAAGCCCATGTGCGTCTTGGATTACGTGGGTTCGATCCTTGATTCATTTTAACAAAATGTTTTGTACGTGTTAGAATTTCCACCAGCGCCTTGAGCTGATAACAACGCTGTTTAAGGAAAACCCGTTTTCAAAACGTGGAAAATGTCTATTGAACTGATAACTCGACCGTCTTTTAATTTCTTAAGGGCTAAAATTAATTTGTTCACTTTATAAACATTTGTTTTGGTCTAGTCAAGATACTTTATTGCCCAATGAGAATTTAGTTTATTTGTTTATTTACGTCCAACCATAATCGTTTACATTCCGTAAACGAGAAAGGATTGGTTGTCGAATTATTATCATGTCGTAAATCAGGAGTGGTGCCCATTTACACCGTTAGATGATCGTAATAGTTTTATTTTTCTACTTACAATTCATATTGTATTATGATTGTAACTCACTGTTTGTTCAATAAGGGACGTAAATATTGGTGTTTGTGTTTGGTTTTTTTAACATTATTACTTCATTCACTTTAAAATTATGTTAGATACTTGTGTATCTCTGACATCATGGTTTGACATTTTAACCAATAAGACACTACACAATTACCGGTCTAGCCCAGTTGCGGTTTGTATCAAATTGACATTTTTTTCTTTAGCTGGTTCAAAGCAAAATACAAAATAAAATTAAAAAAACTTAAAAAACAAATAAAATCCTATCCTATCCTATCCTATCCCGTAACTCTGGGGTCGTTAGGGCACCACAGATGATCGTTTAACCAGCATACTCCATCTTTCACTGTCCTCAGCAACCCTGATGGCTTCGCTCAATGTCAAACCAGTCCATTCTCGAATGTTGCCCTCCCACCTCTTTTTCAGTCTCCCTCTTCTTCTACCTCCTTGCACTGTGCCTATCACTAATAAAGATTTTTTTTCTTTGTCAAACTTTAGGGGAAAAGTTCATTGCAGACCATACATTTAATACAGGTAATGTTCTTCAACATTTGCCTGAAATCCAGCTTCAGTTTGCATCAAAGTGAACTGTTTCTGCTTTAGCTGGTTCAGTAAAAGAACGGTAATTTCTACCTTGTATGCTGCATTGTACGAACATTTTTTTTACAGACAATAAAATTAACACTGCTAGTCTGTCTGAAAAAAGTCTCTCTTTAATAACCAGTTGCCGGGGAAAGATCAAAACTAAATCGCGGTTTGCATCAAATGAAATTGTTTTCTGCTTCAGAACAAAATAAGATTAGACTTACCGTGTCCGATAGGATAAAGGTGTTATAATGTCCAGCTGAGCAAGGAAGGAGTGGTGTCAAGGTGCAACGATAAAATGCCGCGAGAAAACAAAACTGCGTTAAATCTGCTCGGTTGATCGCAGGAGTACCTTAAGAGTACAGTAAGATGCCGACTATTCAACAGCTTTAACGTTTTTCTATCAAAAAGGTTGTTTATATACCCATGAACAGAATGGCTTTCAGTTTATGAAATTATACTATGGCACCTGATCACTTTCACCGTTTATAATGTTATCTTTACTCACCTTTTCCCTCCACCTCATCCTCCTTATATTTCTTCATCCGCGTCCTCCGTGTTATTCTGTTTCTTCTTCTTTTGTATAAAGCTTTGCATTCAAGAAGGATACAACTATGATTCGAAGACCTTAAGTTGAACTTCAAACATACTGTTCTTTACAACCGCCCTCAGTTGCTGCTCATTTTCTTCTTCTTCTTCTTCTTCTTCTTCTTCTTCTTCTTCTCCTTCTTCTTCTTCTTCTTCTTCTTCTTCTTCTTCTTCTTCTTCTTCTTCTTCTTCTTCTTCTTCTTCTTCTTCTTCTTCTTCTCTGTACAGTATCAGTACACATTATGTTAATCTGATGAATAAAAATTTATGCTTCTTCTTCTTCTTCTTCTTTTTCTTCTTCTTCTTCTTCTTCTTCTTCTTCTTCTTCTTCTTCTTCTTCTTCTTCTTCTTCTTCTTCTTCTTCTTTCTTCTTCTTCTTCTTCTTCTTCTCCTTTTTCGTCTTCTGAATAAGATGAGTATCATATTATTTAAAACCCCTTGGGGTCATGAGCAATCTTGCCATTGTAGATTGTTCTAACCTATAAAGGGAAAAGTGAAAGCCCCAGTTGAAAACCTGTCTTGGATTTTGTAGGCATGACTGATTCAATGCGGCAACAGTTTCCCCCCGTTGGAGTGCCGGGGGTTTCAGTATAAATAGTATCCCCACTTTCTGGAAATTTAGTGCTTTAAATTCCCACTGTCGCTGTCTTCCTCATTTGCTCTTTCCCATTCCTGATCTGTCCTATCACTCTGCTATACTATCTTCTTCTTCGCTAGATCAATGACCTACCTTTTTTCTTGAAAACTCTTCCTGGACAAGACTCCTTGTTTGTGTATGAGGTCTGTTGGATCAGCTTGGGAGTGTTGGACGCTTTCTGCCGGGTGGTGACTAGGGCTTCCTATGATTGTATTATTTAGCACTATAGGCATTTTATATGTATGTGTTTTGTTGATGATTTATAATGATGTTTGTATTCGATTTTGTTTTTGTAACCGGGGGTTCGAGTAGTTGGGGTAAAGCCTCAGCCGTCCCCTGCGTGGGATGTCTTTATTGTAAAGTGACTGGCCGGTGGAGGGCATTCAATTTTCCCACTAGGGTTGTTTCGGCAGATCTTTTATGCGGATTGGGGGTTGTCCGGTCCTGATTTGGCTCGGAAGAGTCCGCTGGACCTAAAGCAACAATCAATCAATCAATCAATCATATTATTTAAAAATATATCATAACAAAAAAGAAAGAAAATAAACACATGTGCAAGGGAGTCCACTTGTTATTAAAAAAAGGAGAAAAGTAAATCCTTTTTTCTCTTAATCCGTTTTAAAGCTAATTGGTTACGCAAGGAAATTGTGTTACTAATTAATTCACAGGCACTCGAACCTTATCTTTGAACTGTTCCTAATAGGCTTATAGAGAAAAGGTGTGAACGGGGCAACTTAGCCGTAATCTGCGTAAGTAAGCACACTTCTCACTTTGTTATTACACAAAGAGGAGGAACAAATCTACAATAAGTAGACTTTAAGAAGCGCATGATTTGGGGACTTAAATCCTAGCATTTATAAATATCCGCACTACTGTAATTACAACAAGCTTTGGAAATGTTAATGCCCGAAACAACTGGGATTTGATGCATAATACTGTAAAAAAATATTTTGTTAAAGAATTTAGAGTTTGCTACCTAGCGAAAGACGAATAAAGTGGTAATCTCATTAGCAGATGGTAGACGTCCTTTATTAAATATTCAACAGCGGTAGTCTACTCAAATAACGACGGTTCATGGCTCTTAAGACAAATAAGTGTTATTCTTAGGCTTGGGTGTAATTCCATCACGAAAGAGATCCATTCTCCCTGTAACAGGTCCGTGTAATAAACCACACAATGTTACCGCAGCTTGTTATCCTGTGTTCAATGTTGTTGCCTCGAAGGCAAGACCGTTTATATTTCATGTGTTTTACACAAACTTTTCTTTCTTTTTTAAAATCCGTTTGTGTTCATTTGTCTTGACAGCGGAAAAAGAGATTTAAGGAACTAATTTAACCTTGTTGATAAACGAACATTACAAATTATGACACCCAGAGCACCGCAACACCGACTTTTTCCCAACGAATATTTTAATAACGACCAATATGCATAGTACATGCCTTGGGTCATGCAATGGGCAGGTGTTTATCAGATCTGATTAATTATGATAATAAGACATAAGGAAAGAACGCAATTTAACCATGTGAAAAAACAACTGTACTACAAAAATATAGAAACACTTTGCACAATTATGTGCTATGTTAGGAATATTAAATTTGGTAATTCTGGTCTTTCTGATGAAGCCCCTTTCCAGCCCCTTTCCCTTATATCCCCCCAACCCCCACCCCAAAAAAATAGGAAAATAAAAATAACTAAATAAACAAAATCAATAAACAAATTAAATATTATTGTTATCATTACCCTTACCATTATCATTATTACTACACCACCACTACTACTACTACCGCGACATCTACTTGTAAGCGAATGCTCCTGTCATTACATCATGCCCAAGGACCATTCTGATTTTGGTGGTGCAGGATGGTATAGGAACATGCTATATTTACCGTCAAGGTCTCAATTCAATTCAATTCAATTCAATTCAATTCAAACAACTTTATTTATCCAGATTTGGCAATTACAATGAGGGTATGAATGCTCTCTAATTTAAAAAAAAATAATAAAAAAAAATAAAAAAATAAAAAAATAAAAAAAAAATTACAACAATATCTGATATACATGAGGATGTCTACAAACAATAACAACTTGCACAAAACACAGCGGCAGCCCCCCGACACCATCCGCACATACACACTGCCCATGCACACACATACATCCAGTTCATAGACATTTACCCCACACAGGCATACATCACCAGCTACACTCACCACAAACACAGGCATAAAAATAACAAGGTAGAAGATTCATTAAAGGAAAAAGCAGCTAAGATTAGTTATTATTAGGCTAATTGTTTAACTTTTAGTTTTTAATTGTTCTTACTCTTGTTCATCAACTGTATTGCATGAGGCACGAATGATTTTAAATACCGATTGGTCTTGCACTGTGGCATCTTAAACCTCCTCCCAGATTGCATCAAAACAAATTCCTCAGCTAGCGCATGATGTGGCATAGAAATAATCGAAACAGCCCTCCTAAGTGTTTGTTGATCACAAAAAGTACTCAGGTCTCTTTGCCTGTCACCAATTATTTTTGAACATATATTTACTATTGAGTGCAGACTGATCTTATCATGTACAGAAAGGCTGTTAAACCAGCAGACAAATGAAAAACACAACAAGCTTTCTATGAAAGACTGATAAAAACGGCTAAGAATAATAGAGCTAACAGAGAAACTTTTAAGTTTACGAAGAAGATACATTCTTTGTTGGCCTTTTTTTTATGATGTTCGCAGTGTTGGCGTCCCATTTTAATTGACTATCAAAAACAGTTCCTAAATATTTAAATTCATCCACTTTGTCAACAGGCTTGCCATGAATCGTACTACACACATCCTCATCTTTCTTCCTTCTAAAATCAATATACATTTCTTTTGTTTTTAATACATTTAACTCTAAAAAATTGCCATCACACCAATTAACAAATTCTGCCAAGGTCTCTAGTATTATCCAGTATTGATTACGTTTATTGAAGTCTGATGCTATAGACTATGCGCCATTCAGCTGGTCTGCCGTTTGGACACCATGCCAGACTAAACTCTATTAGCTCACCGAAGGGTAACGATTAAACTAACTTATTTACGGCAAAAAGGGCCTCTGCAGGCTTTATTGCTTGCACAGCCCAACTGGGCTCCTTTCTGTCATGCAAAGAAAGAAAGAACAAACTTTGCGTACG
Source organism: Oncomelania hupensis (assembly GCA_036898135.1). Classification (NCBI taxonomy): domain Eukaryota; kingdom Metazoa; phylum Mollusca; class Gastropoda; order Littorinimorpha; family Pomatiopsidae; genus Oncomelania; species Oncomelania hupensis. The sequence goes on along the minus strand of CM072511.1, from coordinate 47,086,574 downwards.
GAACGAAAAAGATTGTAACGATATACCATGCGTAATCTCTTCACCTCCTTTTAATTCTTCTTCTTCTTCAAGGTCTAACTCAAACCGCCCAAGCCGCAAACTTGCTGAAGCTTTATGCGAATGGTCTAACGCCCGAGACAATTGGGCAATCCTGGACGATAAAATTGAATGGTGTATGTCTGGTATTTGTGGGGCTGTGGTGTTTCTTGGGTGTGTTATGTACTTGGCAGGGACCGGTCTCTAGGACGTGAGCTTCTGTGTGTTGCAATTTATGCGTGCATATGTAACCTCGGTTTATGCTTTCAGCCAAAGAAGTTAGGGCACTGCGCTTGCCTATGTATCGGGGACATGTTTTCTGCACTCGGAGTGATTTACACTCCTGCCTGCATGTCTGATACACTTTTTTTGTTGTTCTTTATCCATTCTCTTAGCGTACTTTACCTTGTTTTTATTTTATAGTTAAATTAAAATATTAGTGTTCTAATATTGCGCTCTTCCAGCTCAAGAGCTGCTCAAAGCACCGTCACTTCCTCACTATGGCAACGCGGCTCATAAGAATTTTCACACAACTCTTTCAACGAAAACAAAACAGTTTGGCAAGTTCAACCTGGTCGATACATCCCTAATGTAAAATGAAATTCCAGCGCAGTGCGAAAGGCAGGTCTTAGGGCCATCTAGAGTTCAGTTCGAAGGTAACAGATCAACCATGCAATTATCAGGATACCGGAGGTCGTTTGCAGAATTTGCAGTCTTTTATAAGCAAAATATTTCAAGCAGTGGTTAACACACAGAATAACAGCGACGTTTTAGTAACTGTACAGCAACTCAAAAAAGGCTGTCTTGATGTCAACGTTTACGATGCACAAATTCTGTGCATAGCCTACCTTATTGATAGAGTCAGAGTAGATAATATTAATTTTGTAGTGCAATGTGCAACGTACAGTGACTGTATTATTTCATTCCATTATTTCCAGACATTCACCATTACAAATTCAGGTTCACGTCTCGTTAACGGGGCTTATCAGGTTTGTCAGAAACAGTAAAACACATGTCAGATTTGTCAGAAGCATTTAGCATTATCATTAGGTTCTCTTGCTTTTTAGTATTATCCCTGTGCCCGGTTTGAAACACATCTTTATGCGTTCTAAAATGAGTCCATTTATTATGATTTAAACTATTTGTGTCATATTTGCTCACGCAAGGATGCTTACAACAATTGACATTACATGCCTTTGTTTAATGTATTCCTTCAATTGGCAACGACTATGAAAAATATTCCTAGGGAAGCACATTAAACACATATCTATTTTGTAACCCTGTAGCTTTTTTTTAATTACTACCTCACCCTTCACCCCCACCCCCGGTTAAACATACTGTATTCTGTGGATGCCAGAGTTACGGTTATTTTGATCGACAAATACAACTATCACTGATCTATCATTGAATGAGGGTCTAGTACCACTTGGAGAGATGCTGGGCCCTTTAGGTTTCTTCTTCTTCCGATGTTGAAAGTGTAACAGCTGTAGACACCCTTTGCATCTCTTGTTACCGCTATCCATAGAAATTAGTCATCAGTTGATAAAACTTAGTGCAACAATTTTCTTAACGCATTGCTTTTTGCGGAAAAAAATGTCCTGGTTCTGTGTGTGAGTGGACGTTTGAGGAACAAGAGTTCGTTCGTATGAATGAAGTTATTATCTTGTATGTGATTATTTGTGGGAAACGTGTCATTTTGAAATAAAAATCATCTTCAATTATATGTTTGAATGCTAGATAATATAGCTTTGTCTCTGCTTCTATAAATTAAGATTTTAAAAAGAAAACACAGTTGTGTATTTATTGCTTTTAGCCGGTTATGTTCGTAGTTTTGTATTTGTTTCGTGACATTCTGTCCCAATTTAATAGCAGTATAACTGTGTCTCCATTTCGTTTTGCAGTTTCCCAGCTGTTGGCTACAAGTTTTTAGAAAATGTTGCAATATATTTCCTTCTCAAAAACTTGTATGACGCGGTTATGTGTATCATTTATGTCAGACGTGCAAGTAAAGCTGCAGTGTGTTGTTGCTATTGTTGATTTTTACTTGTGCACGCAATAACGCTATCTAAACTTTTGTAGAGAGATTCAGTGTCAACAAAACTTCGCACCATTCCTCCTGTTTTTCTCATTAAAGTCGCTCCCTTCCTCTCTCTATCCCTCTCTGTCTTTGTCTCCGTCTCTCTCTCTCTCTCTCGCCCATTTTCCCCCTTCCCCACCTATCCTTCTCTCTAACTCCTCGACTCCCACCCCCCCTCTCTCCCCATAAAATCTCCATGGCTATTTCCCATTCCCACCTCCCTCTGTCAGTGTGATAGATAAGACCTACTAAATTTCCTAACGCGGATACACTGAATTTCAAAACACGGAAGTTTTGCCTCTTTAAAAAAAAAGTGTTGCCACCTACTCCTCCTTTTTCTACTCCTCATCCTCCTCTATCAGCATCTCCTTCACCTCTTGCTTTTTGTGCTTCTTCGTCTTCTTGTGTTTTGCTAGAAAGCAAAGGCTGTTCGTGTTGTTCAGTAAACATGATTTAAAATGGATCTTAGCATCCCAAGAAATACCGCCTTCATCATATCTGTATAAAGAGTATCCCCACTTTGTGTGAAAATTTAGTGCTTTAAATTACCACTGTTTCTGTCATTCTCATTTATTTTTTCTCGTTCATGATCTGTTCTATAAATCTGTTATTTTCTATCTTCTTCGCCAGACCAGTCACCTACCTTTTTTCTTGAAAACTCTCCCAAAACTCCTGGTCTGTGTATGGGATCTTTTAGGTCAGCTTGGGGATATTGGACGCTTTCTGCCAAACGGTCACTAGGGCTTTCTGTAGTATTATTATTTAGCAATTTATGCATTTTAAATGTATGTGTTTTATTAATATTTTATAATGATGTTTTGTTTTTTGTAAAGGGGAGTTCGATGGGTTAAAGTGCAGCATCAGCTTCCCCTGCGTGGGATTCCCTTTATTGTAAAGTAACCGGCTGGTGGAGTGCCTTTAATGTTATTTTTAAGGTTCTTTCAGCGGATCTTTTATACTGATAGGGGATGAGTCCTTTTCAACCAAGTTGCGGTCCTAAATCGGCTCTTTGCAGTCCGCTGGACCCTATATAAACAATGACTAACTAGCTCCCCAAAAATGTAAGTGCTTGTAGCTTGATCAAAAGACACACGATAGCAGGTGTAGAAGCAAAACACGACTACAACACGAAGAACTGTTTCAATCTCACTGGTGGAGTGTGGGGGGGGGGGAGAGGTAGGAGGGTTAGCTGAGGAGGAGGGACGAGAGAGAGAGAGAGAAAGAGAGAGAGAGAGAGAGTGTGTGTGTGTGTGTGTGTGTGTGTGTGTGTGTTACGATTGAGGCGCGCACGATAGGTCCGATCATTTTGTTTTGCAAAGCATGCAATAACAGAGTGTATTTACCTTTGATTTGATTTTGCGTTGTTGCTAGAAGAAACTTTATATAATTTGACAATTTTCTTCGGTCGATATTGTCGAAATTTTCCGGAATTACTTGTTTACTATCAACCAAAGATTCCAGATAAATCTGGTAATAGCTAAGCGATTCTCCTAACATTATAACGTAAGACGGTGCATAGTTCCGGGGACGAGTTTGTTTTGGTTGGATGTTATTGCGTCGTGCTGGAATGTTCGAACTTTTTATCGATTTCAGAGAGGCTATATAAGTAACGCACTGTCTGCTAGATGGGTACGTATGTACCCTTTTTTGATCTGATGATGATGATCATTGTTTTCAAGGTGGCGACGTGGTGGTTCGTCCCTAACGCAAACGCAATAGGACGTTAAGCTTCGTTATTCATTCTTTCTTTGTAAGAGAGCTTTATGATGATTTTTGATGATGATTATTGAAGTGATTTTCAGAAAATAATCTTGTATGCAGTTGTTGATGTTTGATGAATAAAGTTGGAAAACGTTATAAGCCAACTCCTGCCTTGTTGCTGAGTGAACAGGCTGCGTGAATAAACGAATTCGAGTTACACTTATACAGATTCAAGCATCGGGGCTGAATCGGCTATTGATAGATAACACGTGTAACAGATAGATAAGAGATAAGAGAGAGAGAGAGAGTTTAGAAAGAGAGAGAGAGTTTAGAAAGAGAGAGAGAGAGAGAGAGAGAGAGAGAGAGAGAGAGAGAGAGAGAGAGAGAGAGAGAGAGAGAGAAAATGCATTTTAAATAATGAAATCAGAAATTAGGAGAAATTGAGATTACGATGAATTTCATCACAGTCATGTAATGTTCTAATTTGGATATAATGAAGTATTCTGATCTTACGTTAGTAGGTGTAATTCAACCTAATAATTGATTACCTCTTGCTGACCTATAGGAACGCACTAACACGGTGTGGGGTTGTTGTTTTTATGTCGCCGTGTAAAAGGTATTAGAAATAAATCACATCCACAACTTTCCTCGAGGTTTTGAACTGAAAACTTAATAATATACTCCAGCGATCGAGTTAATCTGTCCTTTTTAGCGAATTGAGCCCCAAAGACTTATCAATGACATGTTTGGAATATTTTATTATTTTAAGTCAGCGGTGTGTTTATCTTGGTTTGTTTTGGTCTGTTTTTGCACACAGTTCTGAGTTTCACGGACTTTGAGAAAGAATAGACAAATTCAGAAAGGTTGAAACCGTAGCACATTCCTATCTAAGTTGAGTAACACAATGTATTCTTATCTACGTTGAGTAGCAGCACACAATGTTTAATAGGCTGGATGATCTTCAGACATTAGCTTTTAAATGTGACAGGGTGGTGTTGCCGTGCAGTAGCTTGGGCACCCGCTAGAGATAATGTTTCGTGATGCAACGCTTGGACTGGTTGGTGCTTGGATTGTGACCATGAAGTGAAGGAATCCATCGAACTACAAACGAAGAAATAAATACATAAAATAAATAAATGTAAGTATAAGCACACATTCCTCTCGAGTCTACCCAGCCCTAAATGGGTACCTGACACTTTTCAGAATCGGGGAAGGTAAACCAGCCAAGGAGTGAACGGGGCACCGTCCTTGTTAAGCTGGCCCAGAGAAAAGAAAAGTCTCAATTGCCTCTCTCCTCAACGACTGAAAGGTTACATGAACACATTTACTTCTTCTTTTTTTTTTACTGATATTAAAGATATGCGGATACAATAATGGTATTTTAACCCTTTCAGTTCGGTGACAGCAAAATATTGTATACCAAATAACCTCATGTTACCCAATCCGTGCATAGTGGACTTTCTGAGGGAATGAAATTCCCAGTCATTCCATTCCATTTCATCTTATCCGAGTAACAAATATTCTTTGAGGATCTGCGTGATCTGTGATGATATCCTGGAGAAGATTCGCTTATCTTACAAGGGGAGTAAGACTTGTAGATAGATGGAGCGTTAAGCTACCTCTATCAGACGTTCTTTACCAAAATTCCAAAGCTATGTGAGAGACTAATCACGGTGCTTGATCACATACAAATGTATATTTGTTCTCTGGTTTCAAAGTATCATTGGCTCAATATAAGAAATGCTTTTTACTAATCAAAGGACTACAGTAGTGTACTTGGTCTCAAGACAAAGAGGAGATAGTGGACACACAACAATACAAATACAATGACACCAGTCGTAGGTATTGATTTCAACTTTTATATGTTCAACACAAATTCTAACATGATTTTAATTAAATGTAAATTAATAACTATAACTGTTCAATTTGCTGGGCTGTTTCTTTAGCAGTTCTTCTTCATCACGTGCTACAAAATTATACGTTTGGTGGTCTAATATTGTTCCGAGTAGTTTTATATCAGTTGCAGTTGAGAGGGACTTAGCTGCTCAACGTCTGCGAGTGCTTGAGTCTGGTGGTCACTCTGAGGGAGTCTGGGCACTCTCAGGATGATCGGGCGAGTCATGTAGCTACGGGGCCCGACGTGGCGAGGTAGAATCTAGATGATCTTTTTCTTTTCCACGGGAGCAAGCGTCATGCATTGACTCCACAAACCGTCCCAGAGCTGAACTGTAAAATCCAGAACTCTGGCTACAATATTCTATTTAGATATATTGGTATGTGGTGCCCTCTGCAAGGAGTCTATAGCATCAGACACCTGCCGAGTTTCCCATATGCACACTACGATCCGAATCTTAAGGCTAAGATATATCAAGCAACATGCACAACGTTTCAGAAACAATAATCCGTTTCTGTAAATACATATAACATGAACATACTATTACATGGCAATCAATATAATATATAAACATACATGTACTAGAAACTACTAATGTTAACTTACTTCTAGTCTCTGGGAATCGTGAAACCGTCTCTAGTCTATCACTTTCTTGGTGATGGCTGAGGATAATCGTTCACTTCAGTTTGCTCCTTGGACCCTCGTGGTTCCACACTTCGTATTCGACTGACTGGCTAAAGCGGCGTATACGGGGATATGCAGGGGTCTCTACGTCATCTCCGACCATTCATTTAATTATCGCAGCTAGTGGTCTCGTTCTCGCGACCACATGAATCTTCTTTTGGAAATTTTGCTCTCCTGTCCCACCTGTGGGACACTATCTGTTACGTCTCAACTTCGAGTGTCAGGGACGGAACGCAGGGTAGATCTAAGAGAGATATGAGTCGCATGGCTACTTAGCGGCCAAGAGACCCTGGTCAGATGGTCGAGTAAGCTAACTAACATTCCTGTTTAGCGAGGTCTTCTTGGTTGTCTCGGGAACGAACGTCTCAAGGAGGTTTATTTAACATAATATGCGAACTTTCCATTAGAGGGCTGGTAAATTAACGTCAGGTTTTATTTCAATACTATCTGTTTATCTCTAAGCTAAGTTACCACATCTTTGTCGTCAACTTTTCTTATATTACATGATCTTAAACACCAGTTTTGATTGACCTCAAAGATATTATACGCTGCAGTAGTACTAGCCTTTTTAAAATGTGAAGCCGTGAGTGATCTTCAGAACAGTCTTCGCATACTCCAAGAATCATGGATTTTCTAGCAATCTGATACCAAAGATGAAACCACTTTCACACAATTTCATCCTATTATCTGAATGCACGATCTTTGATAATCTCTGTGCTTTTGGCACTAATATTGATTGGCATCAGTATCATTATACCATATCCAACCTATATATGCATGTTAGAAGACAGACAAAGTCGTCTCTGTGTATTTCCTGTGCTTTGTGGCATATTTAGATCTAACTGTGAACAAAACCTCAAGATCAAGACTTATTTGACACCATGCATAGATATCTTAACAATCGTAATGCAGACCAATCCTTAATAATTTAAACAGCTAGGCTCCCTTAAAATATCCACTTCATGGGACCAACAGTTTAAACTTACAATTACAAGATCATGTACCTATTTAGAGATAGAAAACGTACAGGATATCAACTTAATCTACTTACTTCCTTTGTCTGAAGTAAACGGTACATATTTAACCATCAATGAACCTCTAATGTGAAATGAGCTTGTAGCTTAATCTAATCCAAATATATGCTACCAAAGTTAAAGATAGGTAATTTAAAAGGGACTAACAGTGACACATTTCAGGGTCACATGCCCTTTTCAAATTCACAGTACGTGTTATTGCCCTACAGGAAAACATACGGGTAAATGAAAGATCAATATTTGATATAGAAATCGATACATTTGTTTGTTTTTGGGCCTATTAAAAGCATTGAGATCTATTCTAAGAAAATAAATTAGCAACGAATGCGTGTGCGCTATAAAAATCCTCAATAAAAAGTGTAGCACAGCACATTTGTATTAAACCAAGTAAGGGAAGCCTTAAATCCAGACTTTGCACCTGATGTCAGCACCAAACGCCCACTGTACCATATTTTAATGTGACAACAATGTAAGTCCAAGGCTAACTCATTGTTGAGAAAACATATACAAAAATCATTGAGACCCCGATCCTTTAACAAATAATACGTATTTTCTTAAAACAAGGGCCTTAATAAAGGCACGAATCGCCTCTTCAACTTGTCAAGTTTGATTGGCAAGATCTATGCCGACACCGCCAGTGACGGAAAGGTAAACATTTCTGTCTGGATAATATTTAAGAAGGTTTGCCATGTTTTTTTAATAGAACTGTTACGGAGACGTTTAGCTATAACTATTAGTGTTGAGGCACCTTTACAACAGGGGAGGCGCCGTGGCCGAGTGGTTAGAGCGTTGGCTTGAGCACCTTTACAACAGGGGAGGCGCCGTGGCCGAGTGGTTAGAGCGTTGGCTTGAGGATCCAAAGGTCCCGAGTTCGAACCCAGGCCGGGGCATTGTGTTGTGTCCTTGGGAAAGACACTTTACTCGCGTTTCCTACTCCTTCAAATGAGAGTATAAACCGAGGTCTAGTCTGTGTCGAATGCATTCCATCATAACGGAATTTAAAGATCCTGACGCTCATGTCCTAGACGGGTGAGTGACAAGAACACATCCAGCATGTACCTTGGGGCTGCTGTACTTTCAAAAATGAAAGTGCCCGAATTTCACCTCGGGGATAATAAAGTTGTTAAAATAAAAAAAAAAATAACAAACATGTCGAACATGCCAACGCTCACCACCTATCACCACGCGCACTGACTCACACACATACATACGTACATACACACGCAAGCAAGCAAACAACTGCACAAAAGCTAATGTATGCATACATACATACATACATACATACATACATACATACATACATACACAAACACAAACACAACCATGCACTCACAAACACACTGGTGAAGTACGCACGTTTTCACGTATGCATACACACCTACACACTCTTTTACTCAAAAACCTTCTATTCCTCCCCCCCCCCTCTTTCCAATCCCTCTCAGCACACACATGTCATCTACACACACATGCACACACGCACGCACTCCCGCACACACCCACAGACACACAGACACACAGACACACACACACACACACACACACACGCCCGTGAAAGCAGTTAACCGTATTTGTAATAGAAAGCTTGTCAGTGCAGACAACGCGGATAGGTTATCACGAATCGTTTGGCTTTAAGAAAGTGGCCGCTTGTTTGCTTAGCTTAGTTCCGCTCTGTTCCTCCACTCGAGTCCTATTTGTTCACTACTTTTCTTCTGCATTTTGGGCACGTCACTGCTCACGGCAAATGAAGAGAAGAAGTCTTACCATATTCAATGGATTCTGTGTTGTTGTTTTAAGAGCTGATGTATATTATCTGAATATAAGTAAGCTTACATATACTGTACATTTTCCTTGCTCTTTTGTTTTAGTGTAGTCTTTTCTTGTCTTGTGTACTCATTTTAAAGGTTTTTACTGTCTAAATAGTGTATGTCTTTGGCATGCGAACATAAACTTTACTATTACTACTACTACTACTACTACTACTACTACTACTACTACTACTACTACTACTACTACTACTACTGCTACTACCACTACTACTACTACTAAAAAGAAGAAGGAGGAGGAATTTAATAAAAATGGAAACGACGAGGATAAAAACATATGAACATGGAGAAGATGAGGAAGAAGAAGAAGAAGAAGAAGAAGAAGAAGAAGAAGAAGAAGAAGAAGAAGAAGAAGAAGAAGAATGCTTTGTACTTAGCAGAGAAAACGTAAGTGGAACGGAAACTGGAGAAAGAAGAAAAGGGATAGCGAAGATGAAAAAGAAGAAGAAAAATTAAATGACTTTTGAAGTTAATGAGAAGAGGAAGAAGAACCAGAAAGAGGATGAGCAGGAGGAGAAAAAGAAGGCGATATTGTACATAGTCTTCCGTTTTGCCTAACATTTGTGTGAACGTTAGGCCACACTTTAAATGTTAGGACGTAATCGTCTTGTTTGATTTCTTCTTGAATTAAGTGATTGCTCTGAAATTTGATACCGCCTCCAAAGCTTTCTTATTTGAGTACCTACTTTTCAACGTCACGAAAGAGCACTCACAATTTTTCGTTTGCTGAAACTATCAGCAGATTTAAGTGACCTGTTAACTGGCCTGTTCTATTATTGTGATTGCTTTTCATTTCTATATGTCTGTCTAGTCTGTCTGACGGTCTGTTTGTACGTCTGTCTGTCTGTGGCTCTTTTTATTTATCTCCGCACTCGCGTGAGATGTATAAGTGAAGTTAGTTTATTCATGTGGGCGTGTGCGTGTGTTTGTATGTGTGTGAGAGAGAGAGAACGAACGAACGAACGAGTTTATTCCGTTTGCCATAGCCCCTCTTGAAAGGGGTGTGTTAACAAATACAAACAAACAAACAAATTAATCAGCGGAAAGAAGGCATAAAAACATCAAGACCTGACAATTACACGTAATTTAAAGGCTTTGTGTATTTAAAAAAAGCATAATTTTCGTACAACACCATCATTAGTAGTAGTGAACAGTAAAGACAGCTGAAAAGTGCTTGGTGTTCTATAGTATTTAGCGGGAACAGATTCTTTTCTCAACTCATCCAAATTTGGGCAACGAAATACAAAATATAATTCATTATCTTCCGCTTATGTACAAAGGACATAGAAGATAAGTCTAAAATTACTTAGGTGAACAGACGTTAAATTAAAGAAACAAACACAAAAAAAAGACATAGCAGATTATTTGGTGTATGAGACCTATACCTATACAAGTGCACAAATAAGTCAGACATACCAAACCTAAATTTTGTCATAATAAATGTTAAATATTTTTTCCAAACAAAGTTGCAAATACCTAGGAACACAATATGTGGAAGTACAAAAACTCGTATGCATACTAAAGCTATCATTTACATGCTCATTCCAATTCCATTCTACAATCCAAAATTGTTGTATCAAATTTTATTCATCAGATTAACATAAGTTGTACTGATTAATCTACAATCCATCAATCGTTCTTTCAACTCACTTCCATTCTACAATCAATCAATCGTTATTTCAACACAGGTATGAAAACATTCACGTTTTCAACACCTTGATTATACCATACATCACCAAAACCGTTCTGTCATAAAAATAAACTTACATTTGATCTCCAATTAATTTTTTTTTTACTATCTAGATTATGTAACATCAAATAGGCTTTATTAGTAAGTGTACTATTGTCCATCTGTAACAACTTAAACCAATAACGAATGCGATTAACACATGAATTATTAGTTATTGGGTACCCGTTCAGCTCTCTATAAACACAATCATTGGGAGTACGCAAATCAACCCACACAAACTTTTTCATACCGTATAAATGTGTTTCTCACAATAATTTGCAGCTTTATCTAATCTTCAGATTTCAGACCCATATAGCATGCTAGATTGTATTTGTGCATCAAACAATTTAAGAAAAACATCAATAGAATGATTATTAAAAACCCTTAGTCTGGACATAATAGATAACAAAGCTCTATTGCCTTTACTAGCTAAATCACGACATGCAGAAACAAAACTAAGACGGATTGAAAAATAAATTCCTAAATATTTATATACATTTACAATTGGCATTATTTCCCTACTATAAACCCATATTTCCCTGGCAGCCAAATATCGTCCTTTTCTGAAAACTACAATATTACTTTTCTCCTAATTAACTTTTTAATTAAGTGCACAAGCTGCTCTCTGCAAACTGTTTATCTGTGTTTGTAGACCTAAAAATAGATTCAGACAAGAGTACAACGTCATAGGCTAACGAGAAAATAAACAACTCAAAGCTTCTAGTGAAAAAGTAACACCATGCCGGCCATTACTAATAACTTGTAGGGTTAACTCATTTAAAAATATCGGAAAACAAATTGAGCTACACAATTATATCTCCTTGTTTCACTCCAAAATTACAATTAACACACTGAGTAAATTCATTACCACCACACATCACTCTCGCCTTAACTCTTCAGTACATGCTTTTTATGCAACGAAATATTTTCCATTGTATACCATTCTTCAGTAATATAGGCCACAGTCGATTTCTGTTAATATTGTCAAAACATTTTTCAAAAGCAATAAAAGCCACAAAGTTTTCTATTTAAACACAACTGTTTTTGAACACATGCAAGAAGAGTGTAGAGGTGATCAACTGTATAATAACCTTTTTAAAAGCCTGCCTGAAATTCCCCAGTAATATCATTTTCCTCAACCCATGACTGCAAGCGTTTATTAATAATAAAACCAGACACTTTACTACATATATTGCATAGACTAATTCCACGATAATTCCAGGTTTGTTTACATCTCCTTTTTTAAACAAAGGTAATATGATAGATAGACTCGCACCAACCATCATGATAAATACCGTTGTCAAATAATTTATTTATAAATTTATGGAAAAGGGGGACAGCAAGTCTGGTTGCGTATTTCAACAATTCACCTATCAACCCGTCTGGCCCTGCAGCTGTTTTAGGTTTTAACTTCCGAAGCGCTAACAATATCTCTTCCTTCGTAATAGGTTTATTTAAACAAGCTTCATCATCATCATCATCATCATCATCATCATCATCACATCATCATCATCATCATCATCATCATCATCATCATCATCATCATCATCATCATCATCACCACCACCACCACCACCACCACTATTGTCTAATTCCTCTGATACCAAAAAAAAACATTATCTTTATCAAGTTACATTTTAAAATAGTTAAACCATTTTTCAACAGAAATCTGGTTTTCAATTCTCTTTTTTGGAATAATATTATGAACAGTATCCCATAACTCTTTTTGGTTATTTACAGAATCTGCCAGTTTTTTTGTATCACCATATTAAAATTCTTCTTCTTGCAACAAAGCAAGTCTTTATATTCTCATCTTGTTTTACAATAAGCTTTCCGATCACAATCCTTTAACGTGCAGAGCTATTTTTTTCAGTGAAGTACGCACACTTCTCCTCATTACGCATCAAACACGTCCTGCTGTTTCCCTCTCCCGTTTACACACACACACGTTTCTTCATACAGGCTGATATTTATGTAATGCTTTCATTAAATGTATTAAGTGCTAAATTTTAACATCCACATCAACTAATTAAGTCTAAATCCTCATTTAACACCATGCCAGCATTTGTACTAAGAGCAGCATTACTAAACTGAGCGGCGATGTTTAGAGAGAGAAAGAGAGAGAGAGAGAGAGAGAGAGAGAGAGAGAGAGAGAGAACAAACTTAGACGTTTTATTGAATATTGGATAAATACAAAACAGGTTCATTTTAATGGGAAGGATGGGGTGGGAGATTCAGCGCGACCGTGTGAACTCAGATTAAAAATGACAATATATACAATAAAAATAAAATTACCAACAATGCACACTTATTTTTCTGTACATTCCATATTCAAAAGCTTACAGAAATAACGAAATTTGTTGCAAAATCCAAGAAAAAAAATACACACCAGAAAGAAGACTACAAAATTCCAAACTTAGCCAGACTACATGACTACAAATTTCAGCACAAAGGCAAAAGGAGATTTACGAACTTACCGTCTCCGAATGCTTTCACCATCATTCATTCTCATTTATTATATCCATCTACTCTTCGTCAATACTACCTCTTGTCTTCGTTCTGTCACCCCCTTTCGTTACATAATCCACAGGATTTTTGAAACCTTATATTCCCATCCATCTTTATAATCTAATACTCTTCTCTCCGCTACAAATTTAATACGCCTGTTTCAACTTTCAAATTTCAATACGTTCAAAATACAAACAAGAAACGTCATAAAAAGCAAAAAATTCCGACCAGGTTTCTGTTCAATCCAAAACAACTCTACTGTAACTCTGCTCTCTTTCTGAATGCTTTATACAAAAACCTGGACAGCTCGCACACATTTGCTTGATCATCATCACTCATAATTCCAGAAATGTCAAAACCAGTATCTTTGTACTTTTCAAATATTGGTGACTCATTCCTTAATTCTTCGTATGCGGGACAAGCGAACAAGAAGTGAGGCTCATCTTCCACATCGTCTTTGCATACTGGACACATCAGTTGTGGTGTTACTTTTGACCTGTACATATCTTCGTCTGTGTGTGTTGATCGGCGAGATGCCGAACCTGAACTGGACATAAGTAATTTTAAAGCATCGTAGCTGGTGACAGGTTACATAATGTTCAAGTTTAAACACCCTCTTGAACTGAGCATAGTACTCAAAGCGCTCGCTAGAAAAAAGATTGAGTTCCCAGTCACTTTTGAATCGATTTAAAAGTCTTTCTTTCAAGGAAGCCAAAAAAGAATTGACGTCACCAACACTTTGCTGATGCCATGCTTCAACAAAACCATTGTCTAAAAACAAATTCTTCAAGTGAAAAACCGCAGTAATCACACTCAATACGGGAAAGCTCAGCTATCGATGTTTACAGTTCGGTGGCCAGGCGCTGAATGAGAGAGGGAGAGAGAGAGAGAGAGAGAGAGAGAGAGAGAGAGAGAGAGAGAGAGAGAGAGAGAGAGAGAGAGAGAGAGACGGAGAAAGAGAGAGAGAGAGAGAGAAAGAGAGAGAGAGAGAGAGAGAGAGAGAGAGAGAGAGAGAGAGAGAGAGAGAGAGAGAGAGAGAGAGGATTGCTGTCGCCCAGCTTATAAACTCTACTAGAAAACTGTTATATTGAACTTCAATTTGTCTATTTATCCATTTATGAGGCTTTTAATGTGTTTGAAAATTTATTTATTTATTTTATTTTGCCGCTGTTACATTTACTTTGTCATTTATATTTGTACAGTTGAAATTCCGTCAATGTGTTTGAATTGTAAATGATTTTTGTACAGGAAAGCAATTTGCACTTCTTCTTCTTCTTCTTCTTCTTCTTCTTCTTCTTCTTCTTCTTCTTCTTCTTCTTCTTCTTCTTAAGGCTTTGCCTGCGTTTACATTTACTCGTATAATTGACCCGCTTTCGCATTTTACTGCTTATTAAAAATTTTATGTTTGTTTCTTTTTCTTTAAATGCCTATATAATATTGTCTCTACGTTTCAGATGGATCATCAACAGAGGCGTGCAATACTGGAGTAACTGAAAGCAAGATATACACACCCGGTTTCAAAGGTAAACGAACACATTCATTATATTTAGTATTGTTTAGTATCGTTCACCACTTCAAGCCCTGTCTGTGGGGCGTATTTCCCTTCCCTCTTTATCTCTTATCTGCAGAATCTGTGTTTTCACACACACACACACACACACACACACACACACACATCCACACACACCCACACCCACACCCGCACACACACACCTACATAAACACACACGCACATGCACACACACGTTATCTCTCCCACAAAGGTTCTCTCTCTCTCTCTCTCTCTCTCTCTCTCTCTCTCTTTCTCTCTCTCTCTCTCTCTCTCTCTCTCTCTCTCTCTCTCTCTCTCTCTCTCTCTTCTCTCTCTCTCTCTCTCTCTCTGGTATGTTTATTTGGCGTCTACGTTTTTAATTGTTCATTGCAATAGAAAAAATACACACTATTAGTTAACCCTCCCATCATCTCTCTCTCTCTCCCTTTCTCTTTAAATCTCTCACTCTCTCTGTCTCTCACTCTAACTCACTCATGAAAGGCCTTTGCAATCTTTCCCATATGTCATTTATGTAATCGTTTTGCGTTTATCAGTATTTTCTATTGTACTTTTCTTCACCCTACTCCTAATCCTTCCTTGTCTTTGTCAAACCGTATTCAAATCAGAGCAGAAGGCAACGAACTACGTTCAGAAAAATGCGTGCGTGTTTGTGTTGCAAGTGTGCGCAAAAGAGCAAGCTTTTATATAAAGTTTTTCATTTGATTTGCTCTCTCTCTCTCTTTCTCTCTCTCCCCTCTCTCTTTCTCCCTCTCCCCACTCTCTCCCTCTGCCATCCCATTTCCGTTCCTTGATGTATTCTTTGACACACAAGGTTGTATTGGCTGATCGTTAATTAATAATCCTTACTTTGTTTTGAAAAAAAAAATAAAAACCGACTATTAGGTAAACCATTGAGACAGACAAATGAATCACCTCACAAACCAAGAATAAACTACTGCAATGCATAGACCGAAACAACCATAAGTCTGGGTCTAAACCTTGGACAAACTCCTACACAAGCTTTTTGGAATTGGTGCAGCACTTGTTTGTTTACAACAATTGCGTAGTCCCGCTCCTTACATCAGACCGCAGGACTTTTCTTTAGTCTGGAATCTCTCTCTTCTAATTTATCTGTGTGCGCCTCCAGAACCCACAGGGTAGTATTTCCCAATTTAAGCATTAATGCGAGCGTATGTGCGGCGAGAGCAGTCTGTGAGTTGAGTTTGAGCATGATACAATTATTATTATTATTATTATTATTATTATTATTATTATTATTATTATTATTATTATTATTATTAGTATTATTATTATTATTATTATTATTATTATTATTATTGACATAGATAATTGATTGTTGGATATGCCGTCGTTACTTTCCATATTTCATAAACCAATTTACAAAACGCTAGCTGTCGCAGAAGAAATGGAAAATAAAGCCAAACAAGTGGCATACAAATTTATAAACTTTCGCCTTTAGTCCTACCAGGCTTCCTCAGGGTCACACGTTACAGCATACAATGAATTACATACGGTTCAAAAAAGTTTTTAAAAAATTCATCTCAGCACTGATGTTAATACATATCAGCAATAAAACTAATTGACTTCCCAATGCCTCTTTTTCACACACACCCACACACACATACGTTCAAAGCCTCCCAACTGGGTTTCTTTCCAAAATGATGTCAACTGGGTTCCACATGATGTAAACTAGTGAGGACTTCAAAACTCAGCATACAGCTTAATTTGACTGTACATGGTTCCAATATCACTAAAAATTTAAAATATATAAACAAACTTTGATGTGGTTGACTTTGGAAAAGTGGGTTCCTTTTTGTACAAGTGGGTTCCTTCAGGCACACACGAACGACCAAACTAGTACTTTGGGTTCCATACATGATTCTGCTTTTTGGAGTCTAAATTTGGACAACCAAACTTGGTAAGATGGTGTGCTCATAAATGATCAGTAAATGAATGACTTCACTTCAAGGTCAAGGTCACATGGTCAACAAATGTTAGTTACAAAAATGACAATTTTAAACAAAATTTCACTTTTTTCGAAGTTATTAATATTGAACTTATGATTCTTTGAAGCATGATAGATATCAATGACACACATATTATATGCAAATTTGGTCAACCTCACTCCAAGGTCAAGGTCAAGGTCACTGGAGCTGTCTAACATCGGTTAATATAGGTATTTTGAAGTGACCTTGGCCCTAAACAATGAGAGATATAAAGTCCAATCTTGTTTCCTTTAGAGATTTAGAGATGGTAGATTGATCTTTCGTATATGTTCCAGTTTTGAGTTGATCTTGAAGGTCAAGGTCATTTTAGGCCTTGCAAAAATATTTAAAAAAAAAAGGTAATTGTACAGTAGAATGGCATTAACCCATAGTATGCAACAACATTGAGTTATTTGATCTTTCATGAGCATGAGATCCTTGTGAAGGTCAAGGTTATCCCAAGGTTAAGGTCACTGAAGGTCAAGGTCATCCAAAGGTCAGTCTTTTGGCATAATACAACTTTTGCTGTAAATATTTGATCGTCAATAAGTGTTTTTGGAACAGGAGGTCAAGGTCATCTCAAGTTCAAGAGCATAGAAAGATCAAAGTCGATATTCATTTACATTTTAATACCACAGTTTCATTTATTTCTTTATGGGCATTCATTTTCATGTTAAATATTCTTATCCTGTCCTATCCCATAACTCGAAGGTCGTTGGGGCAACACAGAAGATCGTTTCACCAACATACGCCATCTTTCTCCGTCTTCCTCAACCCTCATGGCTTCGCTCAGTGTCAAGCTAGTCCACCCTCGACTGTGTTGTCCTCAAACCTCTTTACCTGTCTCCCTCTTCTTCTGCCTCCTTCCGCTGTGCCTTGCAGGATGGTCTTTGAAAGGACTGATGATCTTGTGACGTGGCCATACCATAGGAGTTTCCGTTTGTTCACCACTGTGAGCATGTCATTGTGTAATGGTCTGTCAGACTTCGTCTGGGAATAGGAAATACCCAGAAGTCTTCTGTAGCACCTCATCTCCATGCTTTGTATTCTTCGTAGTACACCTGCTGTGAGGGTCCATGTTTCGCAAGCGTATAGGAAGATGGATATGACAAGGGAACGCAGCAGTCTTACATTGGAATATGGACTGATGGTCATGCCTTTCCAATTGGGCTTCAACCTTGTCAGGGCAGCAGTTGTTTGTGCGATCCTGGAGAGGACTTCATGACTGGACCCATTGTATGATACAATTCCTCCTAAATATTTGAAGCTATGCACTGTGTTGAGGGATTGGCCTTGGACTTTGATGTCCATGTTGATGCCATTGGTGTTGTTGGTCATCATTGTGGTCCTCTCTGCTCTCATTTCCATTCCATAGGCTCTGGTGTGTCAAGCCTCTGTACCAGCTGTTCACGTTGTTGTTCCTCTCCAGCCAATCCATTAATGTCATCCGCAAAACGAAGGTTGGAGATTGCTCTACCCCCTAAGCTGAGTATGCCTTCGTGATCTGCAAGGGCATCTAACATGGTGCGCTCTAGGAAGATGATAATTTCAATAATTTTAGGGCTGATGTTGTACACTCTCATGGTTGTCCACAGAGCTGCATGCCAGACTCGGTCAAAGGCTTTCTTGAAGTCTGCAAACACATTATAGATGATGTTCGTGCTGTACGTATTTCTCGCAAATTAATCTGAGGTTGAAAATCTGTTCAGTGGTACTTCGCCCTGCCCTGAATCCTGTTTGTTCTTCAGCTATGATTTGTTCAGCTTGGGGTTTCAATCTGTTGACTATTATTTTCAGGAGGACCTTGTTGGGATGGCTGATGAGGCTGATGGTGCGGTAATTTTCACACTCCTGAAGGTTAACTTTTTTTGGGAAGAGTGATGACAAGTGACTGGATCCATGTGTAGGCCACTCCTCACTCTGCCAGATCTTGTTACAGATAATGGTGAGGGGCGTTAATCATCGCTTCTCCTCCTGCTTGAAGCAATTCCACGGGTATGTTGTCCACTCCCGCTGACTTCCCTTTCTTTAGCGATTGCACTGCTGCCTCAAATTCTTATCTGAGAATTGGAAGGATTTCTTCTTCTTCTCCGTTCTGGGGACATGCTAGAACTGATGGGTATCCGTTTGATGTGTGGTTGTAAAGGTCAGAGCAGTACTCTATCCATCTATCCAAGACTTCTTGTTCTTCTGTAAGGCATATTCCAGACTTGCTTTGGATCGTGGATACCTTGGGGTGTTTAACAATTGGCAGCCGCTTTAAACAGATCAAGTCTCCACGATCCAAAGCAAATATTGCAAGTTCCATAAGAAGCATGTGAGTCATATGGGATGTGTCCTTTTAGTTCAATTTAATATTAATGAAGTATGTGCATATTCCATTTTTACTGTCCATTTTAGCAGTACGATTGCTCTGGTGGTTCAGTGTTGATTTAGGACCCTACCCCTCTTTCCCTGAGTTGGTTATCCTCGTCTGCCATATGACCAATAGTGGGTATAGACATTAAACCTTCATGTTCATTCATGTGCACACAGAACGCAAGCGTTTATGGCTGGGCTGACAGAGCTGAAATTTTGCGTGTACCTTCAAAGATGTGTACACAGGGTTGTGGCTTAAATTCATTTTGTGGCTTAAATTCATGTTCTTAGTTCGTAGTTATCACGTCAGGTAGTCATTTTTTTCTATACAACGTCCCTGAAGTATTTGCACCCATACTCCTGAAAAGCTGATAATGGTTTTGGGACAAGATTTGTAGATGACATTCACGGAATTAGATGCTCGTGTTCCTGTAAATGTGGGGGTCTTATAGCCATTACTATTCAAATGCGGCACTGCTTCATTATGTTCCAATGTTTTGTATCATTAACCTGAAATCCAGACACTGACATTTCATTGCCCCGAGATAGTTTATCGGCCACAATCTGGTTTGCCAAGGGGTTATTCGTATCCTGAGGGTCAACACTTTTATAATTTTTAAATAAATGAATTATTGGGCAGGTCAAGATGTTGGCCGATAAAGAATCTAACTCAAGCGGCTCAAGGCGCTCACTTGCAACCTTTGGGCGCATAGTCTGACGCCAATTCGACTAAGCAATCCTGATGAAAATTTTTTAAAGTATTTGCAAGGCCTACAATGAACTTGACTTTGAATATCATCGAAAAAACTGAAAATATATGAAATATCAAACTATATTATCTCTAAAATCAATTTTGGACATTATACCACTCATAGTTCAGAGCCAAGGTCACTTCAAAGTACTCATACGAACAAACCTTAGAAATATGTTGACCAATTTAACAATCTCATTTATATGTATCATAAAACAAAGAATCGTAAATTCAATATTAATAACTTAGAAACTTTAGAAATGTTGTCAAATATTTAATAATTTTGTACCCTATAAATTTGCCTTTAATTCACGTATCATTTTCGAGGTCTCGTGGGTATACTCCATATTACGTATTTAGGTTGTGTTAGTTAAAACAGTACTTGACCACTTCAATGTCTTGCTCAGTCGACGGCGAGAGACCGGACAAATTATTATTTGTCAAATGTCATTTTTAGTCTATTTAGGACTCATTTTGCGTCGAGTTTTGAGCGAATACATAGTCAAAAAAGTCGTATGCATTTGCAGTAGACCTGGGTAATCATGGATCTAATTCAGGACAGTACAACAGTCAATGAAGATAAGGCTAACCTAGAATGTGGTGATAAGTATGAACAATCGGACGAAGACTTGAACGGCCCATTTTGTCGCCTCCTCTTTCGTCCTCGCATATCATGGCTCTCTGTTGACGCTTTTGATATTCTGGTTTCTTGGGTCTCTCTCTTGCACGATGTGACACCCTGTTGAAAAACAAAAGATTCAAGTAGTGGAGAGCCAGAACTTTCAATATTAATATTGGGGAAAATATTCAGCTGACAAGAATGCAAACGGACTAGATCTAACATCATGGTAAGTGAGGTTAAAGTATGAAACAGCCTAATTCCTGGTAGGGGAAGTGCGTGGCATGAGGCGAGCTGTTACCTACGCAAGCTCGGCCATCTAGCGTTATCTCGCCCGATCTGAGTCGGGCATCGAACTGGGCCAACAGTTCACTAATAGCACTGAGGTCAGGATAACCACATGGGCCCACTTCTTTAGGGGCGGCGGACCCACCACCGCCTCCACCGCCCCTGTCGGAACTGGCAACCGCCGCCGGGACCTCCCGAGGGGAATGGCCTTGTGCACGGCCACCAGAGAGGGAGCTCTGTGACCCAGATCGCGCTCGGCGTACAGGACGTCGGCGCCAACCTGTTTTTGGGTAGGAGCAACCGGTGCCCCGGCCGTCCGGCCACGGACCATCTCGACAAGGTCCACAACGGACTGGATCAGTCTTTCGACAAGGCGTTCGAGCCTGTGAATAGCCACCCAAGGGTCGTTTTTGGCACCAGGTGCCAACCTCACAGGCTCTGTGTAGGATCCCGAACCCACCCCGGTGACCGGCTGGGCTGTAACTGTATCCCCTTTCTCGCTCCCCGCCGCCAAGCGTCAGAGAGAACCACTCCAAGCACTAGGGAGGGAACGGGGTGGAGCAAACACCCCCGCAAGAGCTGCAACGCCGCCCGACACGCCCGAGGCCACGTCCCCAATCGCCGACTCAGACATAATTTTTTGTTTGGCCAGGCATAAGGCCTGCGCTCGTGGCATGAATGTCGCCGCTCGCAATTCATTCGCCAACAGGCGCTCACTGCGAGTAGGGTAGTTATGATTAGCGTCCGAGTGGTCACATCGACAGTTGGCACAAGTTCGCCCTACGGCTCTACAAGCGGCCCCCGAGTGACCGGCAGCCCTGCAGGAAGAACAAATCTGCGCAGAATTAAAATTTTTTTTCGAATGTGCCTGAATCTTTGGCACCAGTAGCACCTAAGTGCCGTTGCCACGTAAGGAGTCACCAGGAACTCCCTACAATTGAGAAGGAGAGCTGCCGCAGCGTCATCGCCTCGACTGTCACCCTAACCGCGGTGGACGGCTGTCCATCTGACCGGAGGATGCGTTGGAATTTCCTAACCTTGCAGGTGCGGACGGTACCATCCGGGTCCACCGATTCATTGCACTTTTCGAGTATCTCCTCCACCGGCACGATGGGGGAGAGGGGTGGGGGTGGGTGGGGGGATGCCAGAGACAACCCCCTCCACCACCGGCACTGGGTTAGTACATGCTATCATAATCTGGCCCACCTGCGAAAGTTCAATCAGTTTCTGTTACTGCGTCAAGGTTTTACAACCTATGAGGAAACCTTCATCTTTATGTAGGGGTCTTACCCTGTCCACCGCGCCCACAGAACCGCGCAAGAGGTCTGCCAGCTTCCAACCAAATGATTTGAATGAAACCAAAGTGGTATCACCTTTTTGTCTAATAACTACCGCAAATTGACAAAGACCGTAATTTGGTGTGCGAGTCGGCCCCAGGGGTCGTCTCATTTTGTTCTTTCTTCTACTGGTAACAGTAGACCACGCTTGACCCAACGGGGGGGGGGGGGGGGGGGGGGTCACTCGAAGCAGCGACTGGAGGGGTCACCAGGTGTACCACCTCCTCGAGCGTGGGACCAGAATCAAGGGACTCCGCTCCCGAGCAAGGATCTGAGGAAGAGGGAGCAGCCCTCTCTTCCATAAAGTTACCCTCAATCTCCTCCGGAATGGACGAGAGAGATGGATCATGGGCCCCCATCCACCTAGAGGAAAAGAGCCAGGGGCCAGCACTAACGACCGCTCCCGAACAAACGTCCAAGGGGGTGGGAGCAAC
Organism: Oncomelania hupensis; assembly: GCA_036898135.1. Taxonomy (NCBI): domain Eukaryota; kingdom Metazoa; phylum Mollusca; class Gastropoda; order Littorinimorpha; family Pomatiopsidae; genus Oncomelania; species Oncomelania hupensis. Next base: position 47,063,764 of record CM072511.1, on the reverse strand, counting down.
CCCATCCTCCATAGAATTATCATCAGTCTCCTCCGGGATGGACGAGAGAAAGAGGAATCAGAGAGTGTTTCCTGGGCACTCTTCCACCAAGGAGAAGAGGGCCCGGGGTCAGCACTAACGGCCAAATTATTCAGTCAGAGAGCAACGCCCCCACCGTCCTGCGAGTTCCGTTTACCAACGTCATCGTCTCTCAGTTCAGTTTTGTTTTGAGTAACCGGGTGATCCTTTCCACCCCTTTTCTTCGCGGCGATGCGCCTCAAAGTCCAAAAATTCAACCAGGATCTGTCAAAACCGAGGTTTAAAGATTTAATTCAAAACCTATCAAAAACATATCAAAACCGATCTCCAATGAGGACCCAAACATCTCAAATTCCTAGCTAAAAAAAGGTTACGAAAGCTTAAAAACTTTTTAAAATCTATAAAATATTCACCAAAGGAGCAGGTAGCGCCAAAGCCATTAGGACATCCAATCTCAAAAAGGTAAGGCAACGGCGCAGCAGTCGCAAGCAGTAAAGCGGTGAGGCATCTCAGGACAGCAGAGTGCAAGTACGTGCAAGCCCGTTTAAGTCTCGCCAGCAGAAGATGCAATTCAGCAAAGCGTAAGTGGCAACCAGGTGTGATACGTGACACGTCCTCCTCCGATAATGTTCCGCCTGAGAATCATTCCATTCCCTCAGTGGTGTATTGCTGTCTGCTGACCCTTGGGGTACCCTGGTTTTATAGGTATCTGTGGCACCTTGTGAAACCCTGTTGGAAAACAAAAGAATCGAGTTGTGGAAAAATAAAACTATCAATATTAATGCTGAGATTACAAAAAATCTGCCAGCTCTAATCACGCCTTCAAAACCACTTTCTCTGGTGACTTTCATGGTTTTGGTGATGATGACTCCAAACCTGTTTTCCAAAGGTTGTGGTGATTCCCCTGGCGCCGACGGCACTCCGTTAAATACTAGGTTGTGACGTCTTGAATCATGTTCTGCCATGTCCTGCCGTGTGCCTTTCTTGTTCAGGCGCTCACTCATCATTTCCACTTTCTGTAGTTTCGTTTCAAGACTATCCACTTTTTTTCCTTAGCTCTTGGTTTTCTCTTCGATCATTTCCAGCTTGGCACTCATCTCACAATATCTCCACAAATTCTCTCTGTGTCGCTTTCCAAAGCCTGAAGTCTCTCATCTAGATTCTTCTCCGCCTGGTTCAGTTTGATGGTCACAGCTTGGGCATTATTCACTTGCTATTTATCGATGCGATTGACGGCTTGAAATACTTTTTCGATCGCTACCAACACTCTGCTGTCACCGCCGTTGCTGTCGGTGTGGACGCCTTCGTCGGCGTTGTTACATAATTTTCATTCGGTCACGGATTCATCTCCACCTCGCCACTTTGAATAATGGGAGCCACAGTCAGAAACAGCACCACCAAATCGGAGGGTGTGACGCTGGGTTGTTTCGAGTTTCTATGGTCTGAAGCGTAGTGCAGCTTTCTTCACCCTTTTTGCTATAAATGCTATGAAGCAGCGGTGAAAGACGCCAACAACCAGCCTATGTTTTACAGCTGTAGTGGGCATAGTTTTACAGTTATGTAGATTCACCGTTGCAGTTAGGTAGATAGCCTACACCGTTGCAGTTAGGTAGACAGACTACACCTTGCAGTTAGGTAGGTAGCCTACACCGTTGCAGTTAGGTAGATAGCCTACACCGTTGGAGTACAATACTATATAGTAAACTAGAAACCGCAACACATTTTTCTGTCAATAAACATCACTAATTAATATCTGAACTCACTGCTCCAGCAAAATGCGTCCGCACGCTACCATGACTATGTTTCAACTCAGAGAGAGAGAGAGAGAGAGAGAGAGAGAGAGAGAGAGAGGAGAGAGAGAGAGAGAGAGAGAGAGAGAGAGAGAGAGAATGGCAATTTTATTTTCCAATGGTAAAAAAATAAGCGCTGGCTTCCTTTTTTGTCAACATCCTGCCCTTGTAACAATAATAATGAATTACTAAATTAACCTTATAAAAATAAACATCTATAGAGATGATCTTCATGCAACACACACAAGCTAGAGAGAGAGAGAGAGAGAAAGAGAGAGAGAGAGAAAGAGAGAGAGAGAGTGGGAAAAGAGAGAGAGAACCAATCCATAGTGCACAATTTTTAATAGTGATCCTTAATCTCACCTTTGAATTATCCCTTGTCCTTTAGGAAAAGCAAACACCTGGCTTGTTGAAGAAAACATCTGCAAATGAAATGTAAAAACAATGACAGCAACGAAACACACATTTATTGTGTTTCTTTTCTCGCCCTCCATTCTCTTCTTTAACTTCACTTTCAGTTCATATTTGAACAACATTATATTCCTTACTCAAAGCAAAACATGGTAAAAGGTGTTTTCTATTCCTTTTAATAGCATCCTGCGTCACTTTAGCTCAGAAAAAAAACAACAATTTAAGATCTAATTTCCCTTCGTAACCTACACACAGTCGATTTAGATCAAAATTTATTTCGTCTTGAATAGAGTATCAGTAATTTGGTTCATTTGCTGATAATGATTAGAAATTGTTTGAAAATGAATGCGGATTGTACTCCTTTTTAGTTTGTGTATTGAGGCGCTGTGAATGTCATGTGCTAAACTTCCTTGGTCAATTTAATTTATATAACAATATATAATAGAGTGTAGGCTACACAATATTTTAGTTATGCATTACCGCAATCCAAATATCAACATAAAACTATGATAAAAAAAAATTTTTTAAACAACACATAAAAACTTCATTGAAAATAAAAATTATCAGAGGTGAAGAGTAACATTCTAAGCCAAAAGCAATTATAGGCCTATAGGACAGAATTCGTACACAAACAACAGCACATGCACGCTTAGATGCACTCTTTTAATCTGTTTCAAACACACTTAATGGCAACATATATTATATTATATTACTATAAATCTGTCCTCGTCTTTTACAAATCGGAAAACATCTAGTCCTCTGCTTCAACTTATATTGGGGGCATTATCACAGCCCCCAGCACGACAAAAGACACATGCTTTCCCAACTTCCTACGTTTTATACCAAATAAAATGTTTAGCCATATTACCTATCCTTATAATATACATTCTGCTCTGGATGGAAAAAGAAATGAATCTAGATGTAACGACGGCTTTTTTTTGTATTTCGTAAAAAACAGATCTACTTATCTCGCCTAGATCTAGCTTAACTTCGGCGTTCGGTTCCCGACCATTCGATCGATCACAGTCTCATTCCAATACAATTATAACCTACGAATAAAATATCATCAACAAACAAGTAAAATCAACAATGACAAAAGCATACAGTTTATGTTCCATAACACATATCAAACAATCGTACAATTAAAATTCTTGCTCACCTTGGGGCCACAAAGCATCGCCATCTTGAAACTGCAACTCGTCATTGAAAGTTATCTTCCCTTGCCATGTGTGCTTTGGCAAGTGGAAACTTTTTTCACACACTTTGATGTGTGAAATAATTCACACACGAATTTGACGAAAGTGCACAAGGAGGTTCCAGCCTTGAAAACTTCTAAAAATCCCGATTTAGCACTTCTCTTCAAGAAACAGTATTAAAAAAAGTGGGTTCCATTTTTTGAAACCCACTTGTTTTTGGAACCCAGTTGGACGCTTGTGTGTTAATCTAAGGAACCGAGTTGGATAGTTGTGAACGCACACACACACAGACACACACACAGTGACACACACACAAGATTTACACATATAGGAAAATACCAAGTTTCATCCACACAAGTTTCCCGAGCATTAGGACCCATTTTTATCTCTCTCTCTCTTCCTCTTCTCACTCTCTCTCTCTCTCTCTCACTCTCTCTCTCTCTCTCTCTCTCACTCTCACTCTCTCTCTCTCTCTCTCTCTCTCTCTCTCTCTCTCTCTCTCTCTCTCTCTCTCTCTTTCTAGCTGGTCACTCGCGTTGTACACGAAGTTATCAATGATGAAACACCCTTTTTTCTTAAAAATTGAGTTGCGTGTCCATTCCTATTTAATACATCTCGATCAGTCATATTTCATTCTCTGTGTTCGTATTAGATGTTCAAGTGGGTTTGATCCCCCGTGGGGGTGCCGGGAGTTTCAGTATAAATAGTATCCCCACTTTCTGGAAATTTAATGCTTTAAATTCCCACTGTCGCTGTCTTTCTCCTTTGTTCTTTCTCATTCCTGCTCTGTTCTATCAATCTACTATACTATCTTCTTCTTTGCTAGACCAGTTTCTCAGACATTTAACAAGGTACTCACGGTCTCAACTGCTTGACATCTTCAATCAGCTCTGGATCACTGGCACCTTTCCTCCCTCCTGGAGAAAGGCCATTATTGTACCCATCCCTAAACCTGGCAAAGACCATACTAACCCGACAAACTATAGACCAATAGCCTTAACGTCTTGCTTATGCAAGACGCTGGAAAGAATGGTTTATTCTCGTTTACTGTGGTATCTAGAAACCAATAATGTGTTATCCAACACTCAGTGTGGCTTTCGAAGTGGTCGAAGTACTGTTGACCACCTGGTGCGACTGGAAACGTTTATCCGTAACGCGTTCGTCCAGGGTGAACATGTCGTTGCCATCATGTTTGATTTGGAAAAAGCTTATGATACCACATGGAAATATGGCATTCTTTCAGATTTACAAGAAATGGGTTTGAAGGGACATTTACCTCTGTTTATATCCAATTTTCTAACAGACAGAATTTTTCAGGTTAAGGTTGGGGGATCTTTGTCAGATACGAGAGAACAGGAGATGGGAGTGCCTCAGGGTAGCATCTTGTCTCCCTTGCTGTTTAATATTAAAATAAATAACATTGTTCGTTCCGTTAAACGGGGAATTGACAATTCTTTATTTGTCGACGATTTTGCATTGGTAGCCAAAGGTAAAACTTTGGCATCTGCAGAACGTCAGCTACAGTTATGTGTCAAGGCCGTTGAAGACTGGGTTTTACAAAATGGTTTTAAATTCTCTGAAGCAAAAACTGAATGTATTCACTTTTCCCAGCACCGGGGAATCATTCAAGACCCTACTATTCTCCTCAATAAAACTCCAATAAAGGCGGTCAAACAAGTCAAATTTTTGGGTGTTATTTTTGATCAAAAGCTATCTTTCATTCCTCATCTGAAAATTTTGAAAACTAAATGTCAACAGGCCTGCAATTTGCTCAAGGTTATCAGTGGTACAGACTGGGGTGCTGACAAGAAAACTTTATTGCTGTTATATCGTTCTTTAATTAGATCCAAGTTAGACTATGGTTGCATTGTCTATGGTTCTGCTAGAAAATCTTATCTTAAGATGCTAGATCCAGTTGCCCATCAGGCACTACGCATTGCTTTGGGTGCGTTTCGCACTTCCCCTTGTGAAAGCCTTTACGTGGAAGCTAACGAACCTCCGCTGGAGCTGAGACGTACAAAATTGTCAATGAATTACTATTTAAAATTAAAAACTGATCCTATGAACCCTGCTTATGACTGTGTTTTCAACCCAGATTTTGTTCAGAAATTTGAAGCCAAACCTAACACAATTCCTCCGTTTGGCATCAGAATGCAAGCTCATTTGGTAAAAGCAGGCATTGATGTTGCTTCCATCAACGACGATGAACTTCGGACTGAAGGTCCCCCATGGAAATTATGTATCCCAAACATTAATTGGCAGTTGTCCGCTTTCCTTAAAAACAATACATCCGAAACCGTATATAACCAACTTTATTTAGAACAGTGTGCTTTATACCCAGGATATGAACAACTTTTTACAGACGGGTCAAAGAAAGGAGATTCAGTTGCTGCTGCATCGGTCTGTGGGATACACTTAGACCAGCCTTTGCAACAGCGTTTACCTGATTTTTGTTCTGTTTATACAGCTGAGCTCAAGGCAATTCATTTAGCTCTGAAACAAGTTTATCAATCCAAAAGAACCTCATTTTTAATCATGTCTGATTCATTGTCAGCACTTCAGGCTCTTTCCACGAGAAAGATATCACACCCTTTTCTGGCAGAGATCCATGACCTCCATACACAACTTGTTTCTGAGGGTAAAAAGATAGTTTTTATGTGGGTCCCTGGTCACATGGGCATCCGCGGCAATATTGCAGTAGACAGGGCGGCTAAAGATGCTCTGCATCTCGATTTCCCTTCAGAGATTTTCCAGTTTGTGCCCTACTCTGACCTACGTTGTATGACTGGTTCTTATTGTAAACGACTGTGGCAGACTGACTGGTCTAACCATGTCAACAACAAATTATTTCAAATTCTTCCGGATTTGTCCACTTCTTTGCCTAACTTTGCATCCACTCGCAAAGAAGAAACAGTGTTATCTCGCCTTCATATTGGGCATACCTATGTCACCCACAGTTTCCTTTTAAAAGGAGAAGAACCACCATGGTGCTTTGCATGCGATCAATCTTTTTCCGTTCGCCATTTTATGTCTGAGTGTGCTGATTTGATTGAGGAAAGGGAAACATATTTTGGTTCCATACCTTTCAAAGAGATTTTTAAAGTATGTAATGGTCAACATCTGTTTCAATTCTTACATGATGTTGGTTTGTTCTATCGCATATAAATTGTATCGACATGTTTTGTTTAGTTTGGATTTTATTAGGACTGAATTTAGTGATTTGATTGAAGAAAGAGAATATATTTTTAATACATCAGTTTTAAAGAAGACTCTTAAAGTGGTGCCATGTGAAAGTTTGTTTGTGTATTTAAGAGTAACAGGCTTGTTTTTTAAGATTTGAACTATTTTATAATATTTTAATATAACGTCTCTCTGGTCCTGATTTGGCTCGGAAGAGTCCGCTGGACCTAAAGCAATAATCTTGTATTGTATTGTATTGCTAGACCAGTCACCTACCTTTTTTCTTGAAAACTCTTCCGAGACAAAACTCCTCATTTGTGTGTGAGGTCTGTTGGATCAGCTTGGGAATATTGGATGCTTAATGCCAGGTGGTAACTGGGGCTTCCTATGATGTTATTATTTGGCAATGTAGGCATTTTTTATGTATGCGTTTTGTTGATATTTTATACTAATGTTTATATTCTATTTTGTTTTTGTAAACGGGGTTTAGATAAATTAGAGTATAGCCTCAGCGTCCCCTGCGTGGGGAGTCTTTATTGTAAAGTGACCGGCTGGTGGAGTGCCTTCAGTGTTACCACTAGGGTTGTTTCGGCAGATCTTTTATGCGGATCAGGGGCGAGTCCTCTTTCAGCGAAGTTGTGGTCTTGATTTTGTGGTCCTGATTCGGCTCTTTGCAGTCCGCTGAACCCTGTAAGCATTGAATAACTAACTAACCAAGTGGAAATTCTCTTAGTCTAACATCTCATAATATATGTGAGAGGGAGAAGAAGAGACCACTTCTATCTTACTGATGCGAAACACGCAGTTTCTAATGAATCCAAATTTAATGTGCCTTTACGGTGGAGTTGATTAATGATGCCAATTTGCTTGAGAGTTTGTCGACTTCAGGACTATCTTCTCTGCGTGACCAAGTGTCGACTGATAAAACTGGGATGACTGGCCCTGTTCCAATATTACCGAAATAAATAAAAACTATTGAACTGAAGTCGTTATAATTAACTCTTAAGGTTATCCGAACTCGGTCAGTGATGCGGGACTGCAGTTATTTCTAGTCCTATACGGAATTTATTGCACATTTCCAAGACGATTGGTTTTTTAAATTTTAACTACGACTTATTTTCTTATTCAAAAAAGAACACACAAGTATCGCTTAAAACGCTTGACCATGTGCTTTTATATTATTTTAAAATAAAAAAAAAACAAGTGGGAGGTTTGGGATGGGGTGGAGTAAAACAATTCCAATGTTCAAACGTTTTAACAGCCAGCCACCTAACTAGCAAGAGCTTTTAAAAGGCGCAATAGATACAAAACTTAATATCATACGAGTGTATTATTAGCGTGTGGACACAGTTTATTCAGGTTCATGAGCATTTCCAATATAGTGTAGCCGAGCAGAGCAGTTGACTCCCGTCTCTCGGCCACCAACCCTGGGAACACTGCTACATCCGAGCTGTTATTTTCATTTTGTCCCCAAAAGAGGGACATAAAAATATTTGCCCTGCAAGGCGGTGAAGCGTGGTTGGTAGTACCGGGTTGCCGGCTACTAGTGCCACGCACTCTACTGCAAAGTCGCTGCCACCGACCTGCATAAAATGCCTGCCGACAATGTGGTGCCGCTCACCACCAAAAGCAGCAGGCGAATGGTCAGCCGGGGAGAACAAATGTCGTGTCGCCTTCTCCTGCGTAATCCAATGGCATACCCACAGGATTCTGCAAAGCAGGAGCCACCCAAGGCTAGTTTAACCAAGAAAATCAAGGTAGACAATTTCTCTCTCAAGCCTTAACCAGTCGCCTCCCTTTTCGCTACAGATCCCACAGCTCAAATGGAACCATGTCCTCATGGTTTCCCCGTTCGCAACAGGTATGTCTGGAACCGACACTGACTACGCCCAGTCAGTCCACAAACTGCATTCTGCAGTTACCACGGTCCAGCATCATCCTGTTCCCGGTCGTTTGCACCACTTGTAGCCGAGCGGAGTAGTTGACTCCCGTCTCTCGGCCACCAACCCTGGGAACACTGCTCCACCCGAGCTTTATTTTCATTTTATCCCTCAAAAGAGGGACATAAAAATATTTGCCCTGCAAGGCGGTGAAGCGTTGTTGGTAGTACCGGGTTGCCGGCTACTAGTGCCACGCACTCTACTGCAAAGTCGCTGCCACCGACCTGCATAAAATGCCTGCCGACAATGTGGTCCCGATCGGCACCAAAAGCAGCAGGCGAATGGTCAGCCGGGGAGAACAAATGTCGTGTCGCCTTGTCCTGCGTAACCCAATGGCATACCCAAATGATTCTGCAAAGCAGGAGCCACCCAAGGCTAGTCTAACCAAAAAAATCAAGGTAGACAATTTCTCTCCCAAGCCTCAACCAGTCGCCTCCCTTTCCGCTACAATAGTAAACAAGCACACGAACAAGACAAGGTAAAATAGCTAACACGCTGTGATGTACACCGTTTTGAAGAATGTAGTCGTACATTAACCAGCTGATTCTCGGAGCAAGGAGGAGTACGTAGGCAAAGATGCCGATCGGTAAGGTGATGGGAAACTTGTAAAACACCACTCCCCCCACCCCTCCTTCCATCAACACCCCAACTCCATCTTCCAACTCCCGTTTTCACCCACCTTCCAAACATTGTACCCCCCCACCCTCCCTTCCCTGCACCTCACACTCTCTCGCCTAACCACCCTGACTACTGGCTGTAATCTGTTGGACACAAGATCTAAGAATTAATTTTGTTTGCAAAGTGACCTAAATATGCGACCTCGAGTCCAAATATAAATGTTGGGACTCATTTGTTGTGACCACGTGACCTAAATATTATAGAGACAAGTAGGCTTATACTATCTAGGAGTCATGTTCTGTGTGTTAAAGTGTGGCGTAAGTATAATAAACTAGAAACAGGATATATTGTGTTAGGGTCGGGTTATGAAAGTCGCTTAAATACAAGAATTTTGTATAAACATAATGTATCGCGTCTTTGGCAAAAAGAAAACAAAATCCTGAAAGCATTGCTATTAAAATCTCCAATATAAGACTAAGAGCTGCTGGTTACCCTCCGGCTTCCCGGCGAATTTTTTTTCTGATTGAGAAGAGGAAAAAAAAGAGACTCGATTCACGAATTTAACATTGTGAAATTCAAGACGCTTTCTTTGATTTTTAGGGCTGTAATCTTTTGAAAACAATTTATTTAAAAAAAATCCCTTATTTTAGAGATTTCCCTCTTTACCAATTTTTGAAAGCATTTTAAAAGCCGAGGAAGCTTTTGTTCTTGAAATATGATTTTGAGGAGTTGTTTGAAATACTTCAAGGCAAGCAACTTGTTGGAGACACCACCATGCGCTGTTTGAGAAAATGCAAGGATGGGATCTACTGAGACGAATTCCTGGAACATCGTGATTTCCACGACGCCGTATAGAGTATAGAGTGCAAAAGATGAAACTGCTGGGCGGGATTCTTGAAATACCGTGACTATACAATTCAATAAGAACATGAACAGTTGATTGCTTTTTGTCGCCTATACGTATTGAAAATATGGATCTTTTACAACTTAGAACGTCGGGATTATAAAGACGCGGTACTTTTACGTAGAGAATTCAAAGGAAGGCAGAACGATCTATTCGGGCCTGGCACAGAAAGGGGGTTTCTCACAAAGAGCTTCGCAATGACCCTAATCCCAGGTCTCAGCAGGCAATAAACACCAGCAAATCGCCCGTAATACATCAATCTCTTGAACGACTTAATTCTCACTTGAGCCCGTCGCCTCAGGGACCTTAAGAAGCAGTTACAAGGGCGCACAGTACTCCTGAGTATTAGAGACTACAAGAGCAATTGCGTGTACAAAGGAAATCAAACAGATAGTATGTTGCTGGCATTGTCGGGCATCGTGAGCAACAGATTGAAAATAAAGTTCATGCCGTGCCACGCAGATCGAATCACCCGTTTGTATAAACTGTCAAATGCTCAGTGCTCTATAGATTGAGAGTTCGATTTTTATTTCGGGCACCCCACCCCCACTACTCCAAGCTACGTCACCCAAAACAGCTATAAAAGCTAAAAAGGCGACATTAGTTGTTCCAAGTATTAAATTAGCTGGCATGGCCCGTATCCGTTTAATGCATTATCAATTCTGGAAGGTCAGAGTTTATTGGGGTTTGGGTGTGGTTTGTAAATCCTGTAAATGTGCATCTTGTTTCCTAGTGTCTTGAAGAGGAAGCGTCGAGTTGCAGCTGTAGTGCTGTCGCTAAGAAAGTTAGTCCAAACTTGCGTCAGTCTGTGGGTCTAATTGTGACAAAAAGATGGAATAAATGGAAAAAGAAGAAACAAAATCATTGCTTAGAGTTAATGAGGTTATGAAGTTAACTTCATCTCGAGCCCTACTCAGCATATTTAAGACCCGATATTTGAAACAGAATCGTCTAGCATGATGATTTAAGGCTGTTGCACCATCTCTCTAAATGATTGATAAAACGCAAATCTCTTGCATTATATATTAATGTATTGAACACTTCAGCTTCTGTGCGTTCGTTTGTCAATGCTATTAAAACCTTTGGCAGAAAAAAGACAAAGCTCTCGATTGTCAAAAAAGGGCACATCATAATCATGATAATCTCTCTGTCTGTCTGTCTGTCTGTCTGTGAAGGTCCCTTTACATCATTTGATATGATATTTACTACCCTATGTTACTGGATCCTTTAAATAAAATCCGCAACCATCTAATCGATGTGAGTGTCATGGCCAAGGCCAAGGAAATGACCCAGCAGGCAGTTGAGGGTGTAATTGAAGGGATGATTCACAAGAACTTTCCGTCACCTCCGATTGGCTAATGCCATGCACGTGCACGCGTGAACGCTGCTTTATCGTTGAAGCAGCCATTTAACTTGGGGTCAGAGGCAGAGAAGTAGATCAGAGGCAGCAACGATGAGTCTTCAAACAGAGAATTTAGGTATACTTAGAGCACTCTGAATTGTATTAAAGTCGAAGCTTTCCTTTCCTCACTTCTACCCCACCCCTCCTCTCTCTCTCTCTCTCTCTCTCTCTCTCTCTCTCTCTCTCTCTCTCTCTCTCTCTCTCTCTCTCTCTCTCTCTCTCTCTCTCTCTCTTTTCCCGTGCTCGTTTTCCGAGTCCTCCTCTACACCTCCTACACAACCCAACCGAATCCATTCCAGTGACCTACTTCTTCTTGTCTCACATGGTGGGGCTGAGAGTAGTTCCCATGCTTATCTGTTTATTGTGTAATATGGCCTCCCTCCGAATCTCTAACCTCTTTACAATGTCCCCAATTGTTGACATTACTTTGAACTGATCAAAGATTTGTTTGAACTGTTCCGAGAATGGCGTTAGAGGTCGCCGAGAATAGACTAGAAGCTTTAAATCTTGGACTTCCACAAAGGCTGGAGGAAAATATACAACCTAACTTGGCAGAAGGAGGTTACCTGCCGTTAGAGTTTGCGTTAGAATTACTGTTTTATGTACACCCTTTGACAAGACAAACAAGTGTTCTATGTTATTGAAGGATTCAAGCTGGGAAGATTTTTTTTAAATGACACCAAGATGTGTTATTTTAATGATACTTTGAACAGTGTATGATGAGGTAACACGGTCGTGAAGATTGGCGATAACGCTGCTTTTCAATGGGCTTAGAAGTGGACAGGTAAAGAGCCTTTGTATTTTGACAGGGATTACAAAAGGCTTGGTGGTATCTGCTATCAGAACTTACGTACCATACTTATTTAGTTCATGCAAAAACCAATGCATACATGTATAGCTAATTACGGAATAGAGTTCAGTTTGTTTTTATGTGCAACTAAGGACAAGACTTTTCTTTGTTCCTTCGAATACCTGTACATATAAAGAAGCTGATTTTTTTAAAATGTCGTTTAAAGTTTATTTGCTTCGTGCAATGCCTTGACGGGCCTCTCTCATCCATCAGGGCTTACATTTAACGGAATGTCAGGTCTGTAATGAAATATTATTTGGTTAATGTTTCACTATCCTACACCGGGGCATAATAATAAATCAATGGAGTCGCACGTTTTAAAAGTTTGCTTTTGCGACGAGGAAGGGCAGATGGACACAGTTAGCAGTGGATGGACATCTGTGTAACCATTATTTAGTATGCTTATCATTGACGAATAAAGAATAAGCATATTATTGGTAAATATCACCCACTCCCTCCTCCCCCCCCATGATGTTACCAGTTTGCAGCAGTTGGTTGTGAGGGGGACCGGTAATCACATAAATCGACATAACATAAATAAAATATAAAATTTATAGTTATATATAAATCAATGTATATGATCTAATTTATATATATATATATATATATATATATATATATATATATATATATATATATATATATATAGATAGATAGATAGATAGATAGATAGATAGATAGATAGATAGATAGATAGATAGATAGATAGATAGATAGATAGATAGATAGATAGATAGATAGATAGATAGATAGATAGATAGATAGATAGATAGATAGATAGATAGATTATAATAAAACATAATTAAATTACAATTTGGATTAAAGTTTACTAAATAATTAGATAAAATGACAATTAAAAAAATAACAATCTCTGTAATAATGGAAACGTTTTAATCAAATTAAAAACGCAGAGCAGAAGTGTGCGCCATAAACTGTTTTGAATGAGACCAGGCTCATTTTGTATGGCAGCTTCTCCCCTGTTTATTACAAATAAATCTCCTTGAATTTGCAGAAGGGTTTGTTATGCATTGTCATATCATGAAGGGGTTCCTGGGTTGCTAAGCCACCATTTTGCACGTTGTTCTTGAGCTGCAGTTTTTGTGTGTTTATTCTGGTTTTGGTTTATAGTGTGGTTTGTTCCAATATTAAGTTTGTAATATTTTGTTTTCTTTTCTGGACCCTAATCGCGCGTTATTATTTATCTTTTACTTAAGCGAATTTGGCGTGGGTTGCTAGCGGTTGAGGAGGAACAGGTTGAAGATGAAGTGAAAGATGTCATTAATCTGGACGACAAAGATGATTTCGACGAGGATGAATTCGAAGAGCAGTACAGTGATGACAAATTGGTTGATGATGATGATGAGGATGAAGAGGAGGAGGAAGTCAAAAGAAGAAGAGAAGGAGGGGGGGGGGAAGAGATTCACGATAATTATGTTGTCGTTGTTGTTGATGATGAGCACGAGGTTGATGATGTTGTTGTTGTTGTTGTCATTGTTTTTATTGTTGTTCTTAATGATGATGATGATGATGATGATGATGATGATGATGATGATGATGATGATGATGATGATGATGATGATGATGATGCACCCATTGCACATAGCTACGATCGAAAGAAAGTATACTCCAGGCACACGCTGCGCAGCAGGCCAAAGTATGTCCCTTGTCCCTTGAAGGGATACTTTGGCGAGGTTAGCAGCCTGCACAGTTACAGTGTCGGTGAAAGACTAGAAACGGAAAAGTAAGTTTCGTCTCCTCTAGGCGACGAATTAGGTCACGCTGTATTTGTTTCTAGGTCAGCTGTCTTTTACGAACCGTTTGAGAATCTTTTCGAACCGTTTATTGACGCCGGACAGTGTTCTCACTAATTGGTTTCATACAATTTAAGAATCCAAGAAGGCAAATGGGTTTTTGGGACGGAAAAAGAGCATTTCTGTAGAGAAAAGGGTTAGGGCAAGGGCTAGGCATAGATCTACAACTAACCCTTACCCGAACCCTTGTAGCAATATTCCGCTCTTTCCATCACTTTTAAACAGTGCTGCGGTTCGCATCCGCGGCTAGCAGCGAGCCCAAAGTATACTTTGAAGGGATGGAGGGAATACTTTCACCTGCTGCTAGCGGGAGTTTCGGCGATACACTCTACCGATCGCAGCAATGTGTATTACCTCTGATGATGATGATGATGATGATGATGATGATGATGATGATGATGATGATGATGATGATGATGACATGAGGAGGGGGAGAATTAGGGTGATGAACGTAGACAATGATGATGAAATCAACTTCTAATTATAACAAAGACGATGATTACGCTAATAACAGTCTTCCTACGAGATAAAATTCTCCTTCTGGTGTTGCTGTGGTTTTACAGGACTTCTTAAAACCAGCCAGTTCACGCACCGATGTCTTACTCTTCTTTGATCTCTGAAAATTTGAAAGATCCCCGTGTTCCATCTGTGATAATAACAATGTACGTGAAACTTGGATAAAAGATCTACGAAGGGTCATAATTATTCTGTTATCAGCTTGTTGGGTGAGCATGCGGTCAGGGCTGTTAGCGGAACCAAGTGGGGCTTTACGGCGTTTCAAACCTAGAAGACGGATGTGTGTGTGTGTGCGTGCGTGTGTGCGTGTAAAGGGGAGGAGGGGAGAAGTTACATTACATTACATGATTATTGCTTTAGGTCCAGCGGACTGGGGAGAAGTTGATATGCCGTGAGAGCTTTACTGGTAAAAAGTGGAAGGAAAATAACATACTTCTGGTTGCAAGCGACACATTTTCGAAAAATTTTGAAATGATATTTTGTGTTATTTTATTTCTTTTATTTATTTATTTATTCATTTATTTTATTTTACTTATTTTTTGGTGGTGGTGGGGGGGGGGGGGGGGCCCATCGATTGAAGATGCAACAATATGTCTATATAAAAATGGAGGAATTCGAAGTACTAGGGACCTGTGAAATTTGTCTCTGTGAAATTCGCTATAAAATCTTTTTTGAAAAGTTGGATTTTTAAAAATTATTGACATTTTGTATTTCCGGATAATAGCTAGAATATTTTGTAATATTCGGGAATTAGATCGATCCAAAATTTGGAATATTACCTAGGTTAGTGGCCAGCCACTCGTGTCATCGCAGTTGCACTTATACCGCAAAGGTCAAAATTGCTAGGGTCAATTCCTTGCTAAACACAAGTTGGTGTGTGTGTGTGTGTGGGTGTGTGTGTGTGTGTGTGTGTGTGTGTGTGTGTGTGTGTGTGTGTGTGTGTGTGTGTGTGTGTGTGTGTGTGTGTGTGTGTGTGTGTGTGTGTGTGTGTGTGTGTGTGTGTGTGTGTGTGTGTGTGTGTGTGTGTGTGTGTGAAGGATAGACTCTTATAACATTGTTCTTATGAACTTTACATTTTCAAGCTAGTCACGAACAAAACTTGATTTGGTCATTCAGAAGCAAGGTTACAAAATGGGATGCGGGAGTTTCTTTGTCAGAAATAAAATAATACCGAATATAAATTATCCAGCTGATCTCTGCGCTACTCTTTCTTTCTCTCTGCGTGTGTGTGTGTGTGTGGGTGTGTGTGTGTGTGTGTGTGTGTGTGTGTGTATTTAATAAAAAGATTCTTATGTATTTTTCAACAAAGGTTGCTTTTCTGTGATTCCCTGATTTGTGATATAGATTGATTTGTTTAACATTATGTTGACCTGTCTTTAAGTGCTTTATTCAGATGATTTCCAGTTGAGTATATGACATGATGAATACGTGTGAGACTGCAAGAAATGTGTATTTCACTGTCGTCATGCCGCATCAAAATCCTTGTTTCGTTTTACTTGGTGAATAAATAGTCTTATGTCTTGTGTCCTTTGTCTCCCTGTCTTCTAGACAAGCTCGTTAGCAAAAAGGTTTAAATTTTTATAAAAAATAGATGTTTATTTTTGTTGTCTAACGGCTGAATGTTATTAAACGCTGCTCTTTCATCTTGTTTCTTTCGCTAACAATGGCAAAGTTGGATTTCGTCGTTTAGAAAGTGGTCGTTCAAGCGGGAAAAAACATTCTGTCAGTTTCTTTGGAATCCTGCCAATATCATCTTATAGGAATCAATATCTCACAGGTTTGTTAACTTCCTTGGAACTGAACAACTTGTTGTCTTGGAATCTCGCACAATTGAGACGAGATTCCAACAGTTCAAGCCTGCAGACTTGTGATTGATTCTGAAATAGAAAATGGCGAAATGTACTCTTTCTCCTATATCTTCTATCCTATGCTATCTCTTTACTCGAACCAGCGTAATTCGTCTTTATCTGTCCTCTGCAACCCTCATGGCTTTGCTCAGTGTCAAGCCAGTCCATTCTCGAATGTTGTCCTCCCACCTCTTTTTCTGTCTCCCTCTTCTGCCTCCGTGCCTTGCCGGGTGGTCTTTGCAATGCCTGATGCTCTGGTGATGTGGCCATACCATCGGAGTTTCCGTTTCTTCACCACTGTGAGCATGTCATCGCGTTGTCCAATGGCTTGTATGATAACCTGTCGGACTTCGTGTTGATGATGTGCTGGGCATAGGAAACGCACAGAAGTCTTCTGTAGCACCTCGTCTCCGTGCTTTGTATTCTTCGTTGTAGGTCTGATGTGAAGGTCCATGTTTCGCATGTTTTCTTTCAATTTTGGCTTGGAATATTTCTGCCACCTCCGGGTCTTGCAGTTTGTCCAGGTCGAACTTCAGTCCAGTGCACTTTGCTGTGTTTACTCTATTCCAGTGAATCTGAAAAGACATCATCACGAGATCGTGGTCACTTCCGATGTCTGCTTCTGGAAAAGTGCGTGTCCTGCCAACGTTGACGCTTGATCTGAAGCCTTTTTTGACCATGATGTAGCCAATCTGGTTGTGATGCTCCCCGCTGGGACTGTGCCAGGTCCATCGTCTGGATTTTTTTATGGAGATCAAGCGTGTTTGCCAGTATCAGATTGTTGTATTTGGCAAACTGGAAGAGTCTCAGACCTCTGTAGTCTTAAATGAAAAAAGTAGGCACGTATTGACTTCGTAATTGTATCTCACATTTATTTAAATAACACACACACGCACACACACACATATGGGCGTTTGTGTGATCATCATCTTATTTTTTTAGATGATTACCTTTAAAAATTTAGGTTCGCGATTGTTTCTGAGAGCTTGGCACAGGAAAATTACATGTACTCCAATCTCAAATGAAGACGTAGGCACTTAATGACTTCGTTAGTTTATTAAATGTTTCTTTAAATAACGCACAAATGTAGGCATCTTGTGATAAACGTTTTTCCTTTTTTAAAAAAAATAGTTTTAAAAAACAAACATTTTTATATGTATGGATATGTGAATGGTTTGAGAATATGGCAGAAGGAAAATGACGAACATACTCTAAAATGAAGAAGTTAGCTTTTTCTGACTTAGTAATTTTATCAAGCATTTTTTTTTTATAAATGTAGGCGTCTTGTGTGATCAATATATTTGTCTGTCTACAGTATTTCTGTCTAACTGTCTGTCGTGCTTTCTTTAAAACGCCCTACGTCGAAGACTTAGTTTACTGTTGGAAAAAAACAAACAGGTTTACCCTAAACTTAGCCTTGTTATCACAATACACAATGATTAAGTGGTCTGTCGTTGCTTAAAGCAACCGCTAAAGTTTGAATTTCCAGTTTCTTTTCTGACAGGTAGTGATTTCCCCTGTTTTAACGGTACAACAATACCATAGCCTTTGATCGTTGACCCTATTTCTGAACGAACCCCACGGCTTGAAGAGTGCGTCTTTGGTACTGTATCAACCTAAAACGAAAACCTTTACCTAGGATACTTACCGGCTTTGTTAGATGTTATTTTTAGCTTTGGCTAGCCGTGGATAGGCACAAAAACTATTATTAATAAATAATTATATATATATGTACTTTCGTGGGGGTTAATTTTTGCTGTAATCTTATTTTTGTCAGTGAGACCACACACACCGTGAATGTTGAAAGGATCTGTATAGTGTCGTGGTCAAAGTGGGTTCCTTTAATTCTCCTTTTATTCCCTCTTGTATTCTTTCCCTTATTGGTTCGTGTGTGTGTTTATGTCTGTTCTGATGTTCCCCTGCCTCGATTCTAGTCTGTGTTTTATGCGGAATTGTTTCCTATGCTGTTAATGGTGATATTTGAGTAAACTTGTATCGTTTATAATACTTTGTTTTGAAACAATATTACTGCATTCGGGATATTGTATTTTATCGCATATATTAATGACGAAGTTTGTTTGTGTGTTTTTATTAGGACATACATGTTTGATAGGGGTGTATAATGTGTGTGTGGGGATATCAAAAAGATGAATGAATCTCTAAACTTAATAAAGTTTTTAAAACTATTTATTATTTAAATAATTGTCGTTTATTGTGCATGCTTTTGCCTATTCAAATGCGGCCCAACTTACTGTACATAATTCCTTTGATGGTAATACAGGTGTGTTGAAAAGAATTGAAATGTGTAATAATATTGACAGTTTCGTAGTTTGGACCGTTACTAATATTAGAGTACCTTCAAAGTTTTCATATAGTTTCTTTATAGTTAGTGTGTGTAACTGATTTAATAATTTCACTACAATCTCTCAAATAACATGTAATCTCCCAACAGTCAAAGAGACTTAATTTCATTCTAAATTCTATTTTAAAAATCCATTTGAGTCTATTTCCACGCATACAGAAGAAAAAAAACCAGTTGTAAGGAAATGGATGTGGTGTGGCAGTTAATAACAGCTGCATCAACTCAGACAATAGTGTTCCTAGAATGCTACTGTACCGGAGTTTCATATGCTACCTGATGGCTTTTACGTTCTCATTACTTTGTTGAAGGGATCACGAAAGCAATATCATTCATTATGTCTTCAAAGGTTCTCATACGATCGTATTATTCTAAACGGGTCCATGGATGCCCATCTTGATATGTCGTGTTTCCAACGATCTTCCTATTGGTTCTAAATGTGGCCATATATTCTGCTATTCCCACGTTGTTCTCGATGTATTAAGTGACCTTCGTATTGTTATACATTTTCTTTCAGTTCACCTTTTGCATCTTGTAGGTTAGCAACTGTGTGTTGTGATGATATATATCTGAACAATGCAACACAATACAATGCAATATGCACCGCTCAAACCATACGACTCCATGGAATTCAACTAATCAGGCTCGCACATATATACTTACGCGTAATCCCTAAGTTTAGTCTAGGGGTAGGCAGGCATCTTCTTAGAAAATCAGCGCCTTCTGCAAGCCTCGAACAGCAAAACAGTATCGAAATTATCAGCATTTTCGTATTTCAAACTGGACGAAAAACATAGTATAGAGAGATTAAACGCATTTGCAAGAATTAAACAACTAAACAGTATCAAACGCTGCACTTAATAGCTTGAATAAGTCAGGACGATTGTGAAGTGCTTTAGCGGTTTATATTCCAATGTACCAATGTTTCAGTTTATAATAATAATAATAATAATAATAATAATAATAATAATAATAATAATAATAATAATAATAATAATTTAATTTATAACGCGCAATACCAAACATATAATGTCTGCTCAAAGCGCAACATTCATTCATTCTCACGCAATGTATAGTGACATTAAATTCCAATAAATCTGGAACTACATAATTTTAATGAATAACACCCGCACAGAGAGAGAGAGAGAGAGAGAGAGAGAGAGAGAGAGAGAGAGAGAGAGAGAGAGAGATAGCGCTCATAAACGAAACAAGTGTATCACAAGCCACCTTATTGAGCCACTTTCCCCACTCTGTTGAGATTCAAGCTCAGCCTGCCATGCCTGGCTACAATGGAGCTCAGCTATAGCTCAGGCTACAGGTGCTTGAGGTTCAAGCTCAGGCCTATGTAAAAAGACAAATTGTATATTAAGATGACGCCGATACACATTTGCAAGTCCCAAAACAGCAAGCAAAATACATTTCCATTCCCCCCATCAATTCCACGTTTTACTTCTTACTACTTTTTGCACTGGCGTTCAGCCACCTTTCTTTCTTCCCATGCATGTGTGCTGTCTGTCAAACATGAACGATATGATTCCACCTAAAAGCACTTTTATCTGCGGTAATCTTGTCTGCTTGGTGGCTGATAAGGGATACTGTGTTAAAAGCAGTAGTAAGGGAATTACCTGAAGAGTGATGATGAAGATTTATTATAGTGCCATCATCCCTAATACTCATTCATGGAAGGGTTTTGAGATACGATGCTCGATGTGGCTTCCGACGTTTGGAATCCGTATTATTGTATCTAATCTAAACAGTGCATTGCGCGAGACCTAATAGGCACATTCTGCTAGTAGCATGAAAAGCCGAAGACGGGCTGATAGACCTTGAAACCAAAAAAGATATGAAGGTGGGAGATGATAGCCGAGGCTTAAAATGGAATGTGTTCATTCCTTACAAATGCTATGTTAAACAGCGCATTTTTTGCGCATTCTTGGTAGATCATGCTATGTTAATTAGAGGGTGGAACCGGTACGATTTCTCAAACCGGTTTTTAACCGGCTAGAAGTTACAATAGAAAACCGCGGTTTAAAACCGGTTAACCGGCTAGAAGTTACAACTGGTTACCCCGGGTAAAGGCGCATAGTAAGCAAGGGAAATAACCTCTGTATTGAATTTTTTTTGGGAATTGATGTCGCTAGCTACTTAACTCAGAGGCTATTTCCCTCCTCCACAGTGGGTAGATTTGGGAGTTTGCTTTTCAATTTTGATTTGTGAAACCGTTGGTGGAATCTGAAGTTGCGAATGTCATATTGGTTAGAAAAACAATGCGCATTGAAAGATTAAAAGCCTGTTCCAAGTTTGTGTTTTGTGAAATTCGTTTGTAAAAAGTCATTGCTTTCACACTGGATTTTACATCTATAGTTACACACACACACACACACACACACACACACACCACACACACACACACCACACACACACACACTGCTCTTGCTGAGAGAGAGAGAGAGAGAGAGAGAGAGAGAGAGAGAGAGAGAGAGAGAGAGAGAGAGAGCAGCAAAGGGTGGTGTCGGGTGAATGTGTGCATTCAGATTTGAAGTGCCACCGCCAAGTTTAATACTTGCCTTACATTCTTTACAGTAACCGGTATTATGGTCAACCTTTCCTGCTTCTGTCTCTCGCAGGAGAAAGAATCTCCAAATGTCAGCTTTCCCACGCGTGTTCGCTACGAATTTTTGTGTTTCTGCCATTTCGCTAGTGCTTTACGGGACGAGTGATGTCCCTTAGAAAAACCGCGGTTTTCCGGTTTTTTAAGGCCAAACCGGTTTACCGAACCGTGAGAAAGTCGAACCGATTTTAACCGGAAAACCGGTAAAACCGAACACCCCTAATGTTAATAGCCATTGTAGAACTGTTCTGAGGTGGTGTAGTAGATGTAGATAACTAACAATAAGACCACAACGTGGAAACTCAAAAAGGTGGTTACAGTGTGATATCTGCAGTACACAGAGGTTACCCAGCGATGTGGTGGTTTTGGCGGTTCCAAATTGCTTTCAACTGACGAACTTTGATTTTAAAAAAAACCACACACACCTCTACTTGCCTCTTCTACATCGCGCTGAACTAAACGCCATTTCGCCATTGACGTTCCATGACATAGCTGTCTGTGGTTAAAGCTAAAATCCTTTCAATCTATATTACTTCGTGTGTTATCGTCTGCTTCTTACTTCCTGTGTTATCGTCTGCTTCTTATCTGTATTTCTACATTCTTTGGATCGTGTACTTTAGATTTGTCTTTCCCCATCTTCTGCTCTTCTAACATCTGACTGCAGCATAACCCTAGCTATTGCCATTCCATAACTATATGAGCTGTGGTTTCTCTAAACCTTTTTTTTTAAATCTCGTTTACAATCCACTGTACCGTCTGCTCCGGATCTCTCTTTCTACATCTTGTGTATTGTCTGCGTCGCAGGACCAACAATGTCTTAGTGCTCTCCCTTGGAGGAAGTAGCTTGCGCTTACTAAAATAATGAGCGCTGATTGGCTGCGAGTCCTGTGGGGGTCCTGTGAAGATGCGGCGTCCTAATTCGCCCAGCAAAGTGGAAACAGCAGGGGCAGGGACAATCTATTTACTTACCTTTTTCCTGCTTTTTGTCCCTTTACCTAAGGATCAGTGGATGTGAAAAGTGCTATAGACAGCAGGAGAGCAAGAGAGAGAAAGAGAAGGAGGGAGGGAGGGAGAGAGAGAGAGAGAGAGAGAGAGAGAGAGAGAGAGAAGGGAAGGGATGGGGAGAGAAAGCGTGAATGGGTGTGGGGGTAAGCAGAGTTAAAGAGACGACTGGGAGAATGATTTAATGGTAATAAAAGAGACAGTACATTACATTACATGATTATGGCTTTAGGTCCAGCGGACTCTTCTGAGCCAAATCAGGACCGAAAAGAGTAAGAAAATACATCAACGGATTGTTCTCATGCTACTCTTCTACTATTGTTCTCATTCTGTGTGCAACACTTAGACACGCTTCCTCGAAACTCTCGGGCTCTCTCCACCGAGAATCTCTCCGCCATTCTGGAGGACCTGTTTGTTCCGGAAAGGTTTTTGATGGTTGTTTAGCCGCACGACAGCAGCCCTTCAGGGACGTAACCGAGCAATAGTGTAAACGGGAGAACATACAATGCAAACGAGGCGACATTAACGTTTTTAGAACCGCTCTTCAACGTCTCTGTTGTTTAGAAGCTCAAGGGCACAAAAGCATCTACAAAAAGAGCCTGAAGGCACAGACACATCCACAAAAAGAACCAGACAAATCACCCGCCTCGCCCAAACTTTAAAAACTCGAGAAGCCATCGGAAATGACCGAACCGGGGCATTCCTAACAAACAATATAATGTCAGGGAATTCATAGGGGGAAACTCTGACATACTGTCTAAACTCATTTGGTCGGTCTGGAATCGGGATGCCTGAAGTAGCTGAAATCCTCAGGAAGCTGGAATGTTATCGTCAGAATAAAACATGGGGTGGGCCAGTAATGCTGCAGCAGCGCGTGTTAGAGACTAAAACGTAATCATCCCTCAAACTCGCATTGTAAACCTTCCTGGCTGTAAAATCGTTTTGAACAGGCCCCGAGAGCATGTCAGCCACTGGTGTACTTAAATAAGCCCACCGCTCTAGTGCCTACCTTCATGACGAGGTGGATGGATTGTGTGGTTGGTGTCCTTTTGTGTGCGTGTGTGTGCGTGTGCGTGAGAGAGAGAGAGAGAGGGTGGAGAAGGGTGGGTGGGTGGTCCAGAAGAATATTGTACCAAACAAATACATGAGAAAACACTGTTTCGTTAGGATTTCATCTAAACCACAGTTCATAATTGTTCTGTCACTTATATTTGAGCCAGGTATACTACTAGAACCAGTCATAGTTCAGGTAAACAGTTCACTGCTCAATAACCGACAATGAGATAAGGAAAAAACACAACATAGCAGTACAGCAAACATTCTCTTTAACTCCATTGATGCTACACACTCCTTTTCATCTTATAGCCTTCGCCTAGTCCTTGTATTTAAAAGGGCTCGCATATTTCCCGTGTCAGACATGCTTGCCTCCTCCTCTTCTTCATTATTGGCCTTGACCTTTCTACCAGACGTCGGGTGGATTACATCTCCTGTTCTACCCAGATCTGCTCCGTTCTGCTTCTCTCTCTGTCTCTCTGTCTCTGTCTCTCTGTCTCTCTCTCTCTCTCTCTCTCTCTCTCTCTCTTTCTCTTTTCTTACTTTCTTTCGTGTTTCTCAAACATACAGCAGGAACCAGGTTCAGTTCAGGTATGTTGTACTTGTATAGCATCTGTAGTACCAGTACGGCATCGTACATTGCCATTAGTTGTTTACCTTACCACGGCGAGTACTCCTGTACCTAGTTCTGCTGTAACAGTTACATAGTGTAACTGTGGGAATGAAATATTGTCGCAGATGCAATAGACTATGTGTCGATTTGCAAAAGTGTCTTACAGTTTCATTGGCCAAGCGGGGTGTGACTAAAACTGATATCGCATGGTAATTAACCAATCACAGAAAGTGACGTTTCTAGCAGGCTATATATAAGTCGTGTAAGAATACAGGACCTACTTTAACCCATTTACGAATCCCAGTCTTCTATGCCTTTTCTTGAAATGACAGAAAAACCAAACGGTCTTCTTGTATTTTCTATGACGCGTAAAACAGCAAGGTTTTATTCCTAAACCATCACTAATTCACAAAAACTACATCAACAAATATCTCAACGAAAGGAGGAGTCAAAGGAGTAAATGAACCGATTGAATCGGCAAATTAAAACTGGCATTGTTTTTCAATGGCTACCTAAGCTAGAGTTGACTAGGTCTACATTTTGAACGAAGCGGAGACGAATCAATGAAGGAAACTGGCATTGTTTTTTGACTGGTCAGGTTGGGTTTGAATACACTTGTTATATGTCACGTTCTGGTGCTCATTATTCTTGTCTCTGTGTATATGTGTGAGTGGGTGTGCGTAAGGGGTGTTTGGTTGGGTGGGTGCGCGCGCGTGCCTTTATGTTTGTGTGCGTGCTGAATAAATGTAAAGGACAACTTCTGATTTTGGGACTATTTTTGGTTGCGCATTTGGATGACATTTGTCGAAAGCTATGCGTAAAGCGCGCTCGTAAATATCGTCCGATCTTGATGTGACAATTTTCCATATTCCTCGCCAAGATGCGAATAACGTATACTATCCAATAAAACTTTGTTACAACCCATAAAATAATGTCGTAAAAAATGAAGCGGAAGATTATGATGGTCACTGCTTAAGGTTACGACGTGACGGTATAATTATGATGATGATCTGGAATACAATTGCTCTCGATCACAATATTGAACATGCATATTATGGTCGACCTTTGTGTGTGTGTGTGTGCAAAATCAAGTGTTCATAAAATTGTGTTGCCGATGTCGAAAATTCCGCGTCCGAGCTCACATTTACACTTGATGGAAACAGTATTTCATACACGTTGAACAGTATTTCATGCATCGCAGAAAAAACTGTTTCTTATTCGCCGCGAAAATATTATGTTGTCGCAGTGGTTATTTATTTCCTTTCCATTAACGTTTCAACGACAAAATTTGATGCGTTATAGCGATATTATTTATTGACAGTTTGCATGAAATGTTGCCAGCGCGACTATGTTCGACGCAGAAATGCTCACTGTAATTATATTTTTGTCAAGAAAGATACAGAAATAATAATAATAATAAATAATAATAATAATAATAATAATAATAATAATAATAATAATAATAATAATAATAATAATAATAATAAAAACAACAACAACAACAACAACAACAATAATAATAATAATAATAATAATAATAATAATAATAATAATAATAATAATAATAATAATAATAATAATAATAATAATAATAATAATATAAATGGATACTACATAGATTTACAGGCGTTTCCCCAAATCTCTAGTCAGACTCGTGCTGTACTAACATATAAGCTCACATATTTCACACACGCACACACACACAAACACACATCCCCCCACACACACACACACATAACTCAAACGTGTTGTGTAAAGGTTCTTAGAAGACGGAAAGGTACTCAAATGTTAATTTTAAATTTTTAGATCGACTGCCTCCAAATATCATTACTAGAGTCAAGTCAAGTCAAGCCAGTACCGCACCGAAGCCGTGATCGAGCATAGTTTACAGCAGCAGCAGCAGCAGCATCCTCCATGCACTACAACTACCCTGCTAGGCCCAATGATCTTGTACTACTTTGTTTCTGACAGTGCGCATCTTGTTTATTAAACAGCTAATTATTTTCCACCGTGCACTGATCATAAGGTTAATGACTTTTCTGTGTAATGAACATTGAACTATTTGTTATTGCATAACTCCTCTCCGCGCCAAGAATTCAGCTCTACAGAGCTTTCTTTGTAATACAGACTTAATTGTGGAACTTGGATTAGTTGCGTCGATGTTAAATGGAATCGTGTCTCGAGTGTATTACAGTGGCAGTTTGGCTCAAACCGTACATACATGCGGCTTGGATTCGATCCTGACATCGGCAAACTATTTTAATATGCTGGATCTTTGGTATCGAAGTCTGGAGAAGCTCTTTTAATAAGCGCGCTGTTTAAGAAGAACCATCCATTTTTATATTGTAGACTATTTCGCTGATTCTCTGAAGTGCATTGGAAACAAGTTTTCTTTATTTATAATACATATTTAACGGTCTCCACCCTCCTTCCATATGCACTGCATGTTTCTAGTATGGAATCCCACTGAGAATCCGAGCCTGCTTATGCACCTACCTTAAACAGACCCTTTCAAACTTATAGTCTCTGACGCTCAGAATTATACAAACTCTTGGAATAGAATGTTTAAATTTGATGCTTAAGGGTAAACACAGGCTCTATGGCTTTCGCTGCCAATCAGAGTTGTCAGGTTGGTGCTTTAAGTGTTGTGGCGAATATCAGTGCCCCTTATAAACACATTGTGAAAGATTTCGCCAGCAAAATGGTTCTATATCATGGGTTAGACAAAAGAAAGAAAGCTAGTGTTGTTGATTTCTTTGATGGTTTTATTTTCAGGCTGGGTAATTTGGATGTGAATGTATGGAACAACGTGCGAAGTTGTAATCTGCTCGTGCAGTCAACATACAAAAATCCTAAACTTCATTAGTTTAACACACGCACCACACACACACACACACACACACACACACACACACACTCCCACACCCTATGCACACATTCACACACACAAAATAAATGTTAAAAAACAAGAAAAAAAACTTTAGCTCCTATGCCTCTATTCCGCTGTTCGAATTAACGAACCCTTAAATGTTGCATTATCGGGCGCAAGATATTGATAAGAATAGGTGAGTTTCTTTCTGCATGATCGCTCAATGCCTTGCGCTGCAGCTATTTAGCTGGTGAATGCGCTATTTAAGAACAAATACTTTACTTTCTCTCAAGCCAAAACAATCACACTGGCCAACAAGTGTACCCGTGTTCTTCGTGCTCTTAGTGCTTGTTCTCAGTGCGACAGCTGCACGTGCATGCACTGTTGTTGCCTTCGCGGACAAGACAATGTGGTGGTCTGATAACGCAGTTTATAAGGCGCTAGCTTCATATCCCGAAGGTCGTGGGTTCGAACCCCGCATGGGATAAACTTATGTGACTTAAGCCCCGGTCACACAGCCCTTTACGGCTGAATCACGGCCAAAGCGCGTCCAAAATTTATTACCCGTGGAGTGGACGTTGTTGTTCGCGTTGATGTCGAGGTTAAGACGAGCTACGGTCGAGGTATAGACGTGGCAGGACGCGGGGAGAAATCTGAACGGCATCGGACGCGGCAAAAAGTTTGTAGGTAGTGCTATGTACGTGGAAAAATCCATTTGTCAGTGATAAGCCGCTAAACACACGCTATTTCCCGTAATTCCAACGCGGTACATGCGTCCAATGACTGAACGCTAAACTTTCGCGTCTTACCGCGTCTCCCCAAGTTTTAATCACTGCCGGAACACGGATTACCACGCGTGTGTTGCACGTCTTTACCGCGTGTTTTACCCGTGGTTGTGCGCGGGCTAAAATTTTGAGCAGTTCAAAACTTTTTGCCGCGTCCGATGCCGTTCAGATTTCTCCCCGCGTCCTGCCACGTCTATACCTCGACCGTAGCTCGTCTTAACCTCGACATCAACGCAAACAACAACGTCCACTCCACGGGTAACAAATTTTGGAACCGCTTTGGCCGTGATTCAGCCGTAAAGGGCTGTGTGACCGGAGCTTTAGGTGCGAGGTTTTTCAGGATACCGATGTGTTTTTTTTTGTTTTGAGTACTCCGGTTTCCTCTCTCTCTTCAACAATGGTATTGGATGCAGGCAATCTAAATTTACATACACGCACACGAAAAGAAGAATTATTCCGCCTTCTGTAATAGCGATGCCTTCAGACCGCCGCGCTTTGAATTTAATTGAAGAAAAAGAGCGTGATAGCATCCTGTGTTATTATCGTTAGTACTATTTTGACTGCTTTACTGATCTGTTCACACGATAAAAGTTTCATGTCCAAGTGCAGGAGCGCACTTTTGCGCCAGGAATACCAAGGTGCTATAGTGTGTTATTTACCTATGTGTGTTACGTTTGCGACGCGCAAGATGGTACGTGTGAGACGGGCACGATAGATCCGATCGTTTTATTTTGCAAAGCATTCAATAACAGAGTGTATTTACTTTTGATTTGATTTTGCGTTGTTGTTAGAATAAGCTTGTTATAATGTTGATAATTTTCGTTGGTCGATATTATTGGAGAATCTTCTAGGGTTGCTTTATCATCGATCAAAGCATCTAGATAGATCCAATAGAAGCTGAGAGATTCTTGTATGATGAAGAAAGTTGTATGACGTAAGACAGTGATGACGAAGTTTATTTTGATTGGTTGTAATGCGTCACGCTGGAACGTTCTAACGTTATCTCGAGTATAGAGAAAAACTATATAATTGATGCACTGTGTAGAGAAAGGAGAGAGAAAGTGAAAAGCGATTGAGCGATTGTATGCAGT
The DNA here is from genome assembly GCA_036898135.1 of Oncomelania hupensis. Classification (NCBI taxonomy): domain Eukaryota; kingdom Metazoa; phylum Mollusca; class Gastropoda; order Littorinimorpha; family Pomatiopsidae; genus Oncomelania; species Oncomelania hupensis. The sequence goes on along the minus strand of CM072511.1, from coordinate 47,034,898 downwards.
TGTTGATGTACGCTGAATAAAGTTGGAAAACTTCATACGACGACTCCTGCCTTGTTGCTGAGTGAACAGGTTGCGTGGAAAAACGAATCCGAGTTACACTTATCAGGATTCAAACATTGGGGCTGAATCAACTATTGATTAAAAAAAACAACAACGAGTATAACAATGTGTATGGTTTGTTGGTTGGTTTGTTTGCTTGTTTGTTAACGTCTTTTGCAACGAAAAAAAACTTATATGGACAGCGAGACAAACATTTGTATAATATGTACAAAAGCAACTTGCACATTTCACAATGTACTTATTTAACTTCTGAACAAGAGCATTATGTGTCCTTTTTTAAGTAAGTGTACAACAGCTACACCAGTACATGTTCAATTTTACTGGGCTCACCTCTGTACAAGGCTGTCGAGTGCTTTACATACCTAAGTACATGTAAAATGCACTGAGTAGACCTATTGAGGTGGAGGGTGTATGAAGGACCATAAGGTATTTAAAGTCAGGTCGACCAATCTTTATTACCATCAATGGAGAATTCATGACTCTATACAGTTTATATCATAACTACGAATTTGTTTGTTACCCATCTACAAGAGCTGATTTAATAATAATAATAATAATAATAATAATAATAATAATAATAATAATAATAATAAGAAGAAGAAGAAGAAGAAGAAGAAGAAGAAGAAGAAGAAGAAGAAGAAGAAGAAGAAGAAGAAGAAAATAATTAAGAATAATAATAGGATTAAGAATAAGAATGATAAGAAGAAGGTTATTTATATAGAGCTTTTTTCTTTAAATGACGTCAGTTTGATGCGCAGGTCTCACGCATTTAACATAGAAATACATAGGAAAAAAAAGTGAAACAAAAACAAGACACTAATAAACTATGCAAGGACGTAATACAATAATGAGGAAAGAATATTTACAAGTAACATATAAAAGACGAGGGTAGGAGGGGGAGGAGGGGGAGGAGGAGAGCAGCTAAGGAGTGAGGGGGGTTTGGGGAGTGCGGTGTGACGGCGGTGGTCGGAATCAGAAAAAGATTCATGAAGTTGAAGCCGACTGAGCTGACCCTCGGTTCTCGGGTGCCTTATTATTGATTATGTACAATTTGTCTATTTTTTGTTTATTTCTTTCCTTCAAACTTTATTTCCTATTTTCTCCGTGTTCTAATCTTTCACGACTTCACAGACTTAAACTATACTGTGTTTTCCAGCTCTGCATAATAGAAACTGTGTCTCTTCATCTTGTTGTTGTTGTTGTTGTTGTTGTTGTTGTTGTTGTTGTTGTTGTTGTTGTTGTTTTCGTTGATGTTGTTCATCATCATCATCATCATCATCATCATCATCATCATCATCATCATCATCATCATCATCATCATCATCATTTTCTTCTTCTTCTTCTTCTTCTTCTTCTTCTTCTTCTTCTTCTTCTTCTTCTTCTTCTTCTTCTTCTTCTTCTTCTTCTTCTTTCTTTCTTTCTTTCTTTCTTTCTTTCTTTCTTCTTCTTCTTCTTCTTCTTCTTCTTCTTCTTCTTCTTCTTCTTCTTCTTCTTCTTCTTCTTCTTCTTCTTCTTCTTCTTCACCATCATCATCATCATCATCATCATCATCATCATCATCATCATCATCATCATCATCATCATCTTCTTCTTCTTCTTCTTCTTCTTCTTCTTCTTCTTCTTCTTCTTCTTCTTCTTCTTCTTCTTCTTCTTCTTCTAAATCTCAATGCAATAGTGAGTACTATATACTTAGCTTTAACTCAAGACATTCACACAAACAGTTCAAGTGTGTCCAGACTCGGTCATGTTATACCTATCCGATCTTATAAGTGTTGCTGTCTTCTTCTTTTTCTTCTTCTGCTTCTTCTTCTTTGTTTGAATTCCTTCTTAGTCTTCTTTTTTTCGTTAATGGACTGCTTCTTCTTTACCTAGAAATCACCACTAAATCTGTACAGCTTTAACAGGTATTGATAATCTTTGCACTGCTGGAGGTTTCTCCTTCTTCTTACTGTTAACCTCTGTGCCAGGGTAAATACTATTCAAGAACATTCACGGAAAGATTTCACGTCTGTACAGACTCATGTTTTTTACATACCTATCAGGGCAGTCTCGGTTTTTTTTCTTCTTCTTCTTCTTCTTCTTCTTCTTCTTCTTCTTCTTCTTCTTCTTCTTCTTCTTCTTCTTCTTCATCTTCTTCTTCTTCTTCTTCTTCTTATTCATCTTCTTCTTCTTCTTCTTCTTCTTCTTCTTCTTCTTCTTCTTCTTCTTCTTCTTCTTCTTCTTCTTCTTCTTCTTCTTCTTCTTCTTTTTCTTCTTCTTCTCCTTCTTCTTCTCCTTCTTCTTTTTTTCGTCTCGAATGACCTTTGGTTTTAGCAGACGTTAATAAAATATACTACTACTCCTTCTTCTTCTTTGTTATCCGCGGCCACTTAATTCTAAATTCTCCCTTTTTTAAAATTTTACTACTACTACTACTACTACTACTACTACTACTACTACTACTACTACTACTACTACTACTACTACTACTACTACTACTACTACTACTACTTCTTCTTCTTCTTCTTCTTCTTCTTCTTCTTCTTCTTCTTCTTCTTCTTCTTCTTCTTCTTCGTCTTCTTCTTCTTCTTCGTTATTGTATCCGCCTTCCTTTTGTCTGCCGGAATTGCGCATTAGGCCTATGTATTTACTAGTCATATTGTGTACTAGTTATGATGATTTTAATGGAATCTTTGTTCATCAAGTATTTTTTTATTACTACCATGCTGTATGAATGTGTGCGAAAATGTATTGATTGTTTGTGCAAGATGTATAAGAACATTGACTATTAATGTAATGTGAACTGTGAGGCGTTGTATGTTGGTTTAATCAATTGACGTATAGACTGTGATGTGGGTGCTTGACGCGATTAGGTGACATGATATATATTGACAGTGTTTGTGGTTCTATTTTGTGATCTGATTGCCTGATGTGTGATGTCTGATTGTTTACTTTTGATAGCCTACTTTGCGTAAATGTGAGAAAGCGTTGTGTCTGCTTGCACTGTGCTGTAATGTATTGTATTGCGTATGAACTTATAACCTATATTCTGATGTATTTCCATACGCGCAAAACAAATTCTTCACATGAAGTCAATAAATCTTGAATCTTGAATCTTGAATCAATTATACTTGAACCCAGTCACACAAAGCAAATTAGCGCCTTCACGTGGTCTACCGGACACAGCAAACTAACCTTAATGCAGTGCATAGACTATGTACGGGGCCTGTAATGAGGTGAAGTGCAGATGATTATGGGAACAAGCACAATCACTGCACTGGCCAGCAAAGTCTAGACCAGGTAAAAACTGGCCAAAAAGGCCACAACATGCAGGTAACCGGCAAGGTGGGCTGTGGGGTGGAGGTCAATACAGTGAGAACAGGTGCTGGCAATCAGTCCTGACCTATAGACAGACAACCAGTCAAAGAGACTGTTAGGTTTGAAGGGCTATGCATTTAGTTTTACAGGGAAGTTTAAAGGGAGCGCGGCGCACAGAGATGGTTCACTGGTCCACCAAAGCCATTGCAATATGAATGTCACAATGTTCCCTTAGCATTTTAACCATGAATATTTTTTTGTGGGGAGAGGGGTAAGGGTGACATTTTAAGTTTGGTTCAGTTCTTTGCGCAAATCTGATGTGAGTTACATTTGACTGCAGTTCTGTAGTAATGAAGTATTACTCGAGTAGTAATATTCTAGTGGTAATTGAGTCTTCCTTTAATGTGTTTCAATTAAGACGTCTCATGCTGTGTCCTTCCTGTCTGATATTCTTCAACACGCTGGCTATTTCCTCAGCAAAGTGCTGGGACACAATTCTGAAATTCAGGGTAAGAAGAAGTTTAGCCAAGCAGTGAAGTTATGCAGAAGCTATTATTTTAATTTATTAATCTTTTCTTGTAAAAGACAGTAAAGTTGACTTATCCAAGTTTTATATAGGATCTATGATTGGGTGGGGAGGTAGGGGGGGGAGTAAGATTGTGTGCGTGTGTGTGTGTGTGTGTGTGTGTGTGTGTGTGTGTGTGTGTGTGTGTGTGTGTGTGTGTGCTAGTTATAACTTTACATCATTTCTTCTTCTTCTTCTTCTTCTTCTTCTTCTTCTTCTTCTTCTTCTTCTTCTGCTTCTGCTTCTTCTTTTTCTTTTTCTTCTTCTCAGACGTTTTCCCATTATAGGAAAGATGCGTTGGCGGCTGTAGGATCAATGCATGAAAACCCGTTCTGTCCTAATGTTTCTATGCGATACTTAAATTACGACATTCATTTAGATACTTTCGTGTCGACTAGATGCTTTTGAAAGCCACTGACTTAAAATCAAGCCATAGTTTCCTGCGTGCTAAATACTTGTGCGTAGATAGGCGTGTAGAGTTAACGAGGCAAACACTACAGTAAAACAAAAACTCTCGGGAAGAGACAAGATTCCAACTCTTAACTTTTAAGTTGTGTTTTTTCCCAGGCAAGGAGAAGAATGATAGAAAGAAACAAAGAGAGAAAGAAAAAAAAAACAAAGATAAGGACTCTTTAGAAGAAAAGGGAGAACGAGAGAGAGAGAGAGAGAGAGAGAGAGAGAGAGAGAGAGGAGAGAGAGAGAAGGAGGATAAAAGAGGGGTGGAGGTGGGGGTTACGCAGTGACATACTCAAAGGCTGAGAGGATGTAAGTGTGTGTGTGGGTGTGTGTACGTCCTTGTTTACACAGTGTTATCTGAACAAATCGGTGAACATCTACATAACTTGTATTGACATGCCTACACTTGTTTTGATGTCAGAACAATGATCCGTTAGGGTTAGGGCTGGGTTAGGGTTAGGGTTCAAACACTGCAAATTACTTAAAAATGGGGACGAAATATGACCCATTGTCAGCACAACGTAGGTGGCGTTTCGGGAAAGTCTCGGCTGCGTGTGTGTGTGTGTGTGTGTGTTGGTGTGTGTGTGTGTTTGAAATGCTAACTTTCCAATTGACTCTAGTAAGAGTATAATATTCCAGAATCTTTACATTAACTCCGGTCCTACTGATTACAACGAAGCTACCCATTGCACATATTTTACTCACATTTGTATCTCCCCTAGTTTCACCATGTTCAAGGGTATGACGCCGGCCAAGCGCTGTGTGTAAATGTAACTACTACTTAAGCCTATAATAGACCTCTGGTTTGTTTCTGCTTCTTCTTGTATGCCATGTTTTAATGCAGTTTCAGCACTGTTGCATGTTGCCTCTTGTATCAAAGCCTGTCCCTCCAGTTTCACTTGGTAATAACATTTGAATCGTATCGTGTCGTGATCGGCGGCAGTCCCCAAAATAAAACAAGATGGCAAGCCATTCAAATGTATTTCTAAACATTTACACACATAACCGATAAGCAAGAATTATCGAAAGTGTTAATTTTCTTGGCCGTGCTGTGACTCGTCTTTTTTATCCTAACGAAGCAAAAAAAAAAAAAAAAAAAAGATTGATAACAGGTCACCATCTGAACTACTCAACAAAATCGCTTCAGCCGGTTAGAGATATTGAGCAAAACGTATTTACCAACACCAGTGACCTTGACCTTTGCGGTAGAGCAAGTTGAGGAAGCGGGAGGCAGACCACTGACCTAGGTATGTTCCTTGGTCAAATCCCTTTAGAAGTTCTTGATGGCCTCCAACGGTCGGACAGACCTACCGACTGACGGACCGAACGACATTTGGCTCGTTCTGATTCACGACTAATTCAAAGTATTTCCAGATAAGTCTGAAAATCCAAAAATTGCAACTAGACGACATGGAATTCGTCGCAGGAATGTGTTCCTGTGAAAACTCAGTATGACCCCAGTTATTCCAAACCTTAAGCTAACCCAGTTACTCTTATCACACTAACATCCGTGTTCTCGTCTTGCAGTTATTTCAGATTTTAATTGTTTTCTTTTAATCGAATTGAAGTATACGTACCGGACTAGAACATGCAGCCCCGTCCTCGACAACGGCTTGGCAATTGATCTGCGACTGGAGTGTATCTTGTGTTTGATTGATAATGTTTTCTACTTTAAGACACAACTTTGATTTTAGCTGAGCGCTTGAGTGTAGACACACTACTTCAAAGACTCTATCTATATGAAAGCTCTATACATATCTATCAAAACTTTGCGTCAGTATTGTTCAGTTGTGAATATCGCGACTTGTATGGTTTTCTTGTCTACCTCTTTAAAATAAATGTGAAACGTGTCGTGTCTGAATAATAAAATATGATCAGAGAAAATGGCGTCACCTTTCTTTGTTTACCAAAACATTCACCGAGTTCATATTTCGTTTAACACTTTGTATGGGCTGGGCGGGGTCAGGAATGTCTTCTTCTTCTTCTTCTTCTTCTTCTTCTTCTTCTTCTTCTTCTTCTTCTTCTTCTTCTTCCTCCTCCTCCTCCTCCTCCTCCTCCCCCTCCTCCTCCTCCTACTTTGTGTTAAAAAGGATACAGTTTGTAACATTCAGTTACACAAGCAAGTTCAGTTCTTAAAAGGACAGTCACACCGGCGAAAGCACTTGTTCAGTAATTGTCTATATATTTGCAACAAAAGTAATGTTGCTTTGAATCAAAACAGACTGCGACGGAAAAAAAATCGGTAAAACTGTAAATAATGCAGATAAAACTTGGTTTTCAGAGAAAACTCCGTTAAATGGTTTGCATGTTTACAGGCAAAGCTTTGGTTAGCTGTGTTCCGTAAAGGGCTTTGACACCAAACACAGACATTTCCATTCCGCATTAGATCTATTTTTTGTTAATTTGATTGTTAAAAAAATCAGTTTAGAAATGAGTTTACAGTTTTTTAGAACAGTATGTCTCGCAAAAAGGAGAAATTCGAAAGCAGTTCCCGAAAAAAAACAACAACAGATTTTTGCGCACGCATTATACTTTTTTGGACTCTAGTCTCTTTTAAAGATTTTTGCCGCCGAAATGTCCATTAATCTATGTTTTTTTTTTTAAATTACGTCTTTAAAAAAGTAAACGTTTCCAAAATAGAAATGGGATTCAAATAGCACGCTCCTTTTAAACGAACCAAAACCACTTGTAAACACGCGAGCTCATTAAAGCAGGCAGGATGGCAAGACTGACTTTTTAGTTAATGACAGACACCCACAAGCATATTTACTTTCGTCGTATGACGCTTGCGTTTTTGAGGTAGGATGGAGAGTGGCTCTTAAAAAGTGAAAATAGAAAGAGCACTTTAATAAAAACAAAACGACGACGATGACAGAACAAAGACAACAACAACAGCAATAATAATAACAACATCAACCACAACAACATAGTGAGATACTCGTTCAAAACAAATATTCTAATCTCCCGCACTTACAGTAAGATAGTGCCCACTGTGAAAGGTCTTACTGTGAAAGTTGTGACTGTATGCTGCTGCAGAAGAAAAAAAAGTTTTCCAAATTGCCTGCAACGCTCAGACTCAGATGTCTATAAATAAATAAAAATAAATAATAAGGCGACGACAAACAGTATTTACCTTGACGTCATATTATGTTGCTGTTTTGTCAGAACGTGTAAATTAAAAAAAATACTTTGGTAAACAATAATAAATAACTAAATAAATATTTAAATAAATAAATAAATATTATTTAAACAGTATATAATGGTTACTTTAAATAAAAACAACACTACGTCAATAAATAAATAAATAAATAAATAAATAAATATCAGAATTAAACAATGGTTACTTTGACATCATAGTATGGGGTAGTTGCGTCAGTGAGTGACATAAAATATGAGATGCTGCGTCAACATCGAATCCTTAAGGCAATTATTACTGTTATATCCGCTAGGTGTCGGTGAAGAGTCGCTAAAATCTTCATTACTGATCACAAAACAGGTAGATTATGATTGTGTAATCTCTGACTTCGATACTTTTTTTAAAAATCTCTGGCAATATTTAGTGCAAGATGGATGTCATTACGTCAAGACAGGTAGATTAGCTATGCATATATAAATCTGTACTCATAAACCTTTCCGTGTTTAAAAACATTTCCCTTTACATCTTCCTCGTTTCAGCAAAAAGTATTTTAAAAATTGCCTTAACTCTGGATTTGAAAATAAACTTAATACAGACGGACTTGACGTCAATGGCATTCAACAAAAACATCATCTGTACTTCGTAGTTTTGAGACAAGCAAGTTTTTTGTTGTTGTTCCACTCTCTAGATTTATGCGCTAACGAGTACCAATGGCATTTCAAAGCAGTAGATTTTATGATCCGCAGAGTGTTCTTTTCATGTAACGAGTCTACCATTAACCGTCTTGTCTTTGTGTCAAGTTTTATGGATATAGATAAATCACACATACCCATGCACAAGCTTTGCCAGTGAGAAGAAGAAGAGCGAGCATGAGGGAAGAAAAGAAGAGGATGTGGAAAAGAAAAAAGAAGAAGGCGGAGGAAGAAAAAACAAAATGGAAAGAAATCGATATGGAAATATAATTAATTCTGCTGTCAGTAAACGTGATGAAAAGTTTAATATGACAGATTAGGGTATTTCCCAAGTTCACTTATTAGATGTAGCTAGTTTTGGGTTTAGACATTCTTTAAACTGCTGTTAATTATGTATTGTATATTAAAAGTTGATAACTTTTTTTTAGTACCGCGTTAACGCTGTTAAAAACTATCCTTATATCAAAACGGGAAAAAGCACAGTTCAGGACATTAAGACCTGTTTAGGTCTTGAGTCAGAACTACCTTGTTGTCAAACCTAAGACGATACAAGAATACGCAGTTATATCGGAAAGTAAGATTGCACTAGTATTAAAGGGAACGTCTTGGATCAAATTCTCATAGAGATGTTTGCAATGTCTAGTAAATACGATGGGAGGTATAGGTCACATCTTCCAGAATGGAAGGAAGATGGAGAGATCCAAGAGCCACGAAAGGAGCCGTCACCATGTACCACCTTTTTATTGGATTAAACGACCTACCACAAATGGGAGGACCAAACTCTTTGACCACTTCCGGCGCGGCGGGGTGTCAGAACATGCTAAACCTCAAATTATGGCTTTCAAAGATTTGTCAGTGTACGCTTGAAAGAAATCTGTTTCGGGTCGGGGACTAACTTACAGATCTGGTGTATCTAAGCCAACACGTATGGGTTCCCATGTGCCTTTACCCTTGTTATTCGGAGTCAATTAAACATTTAACTGTTTAAATTAACAACAATAACTCGGAGTCAGCTTATTCAGATTCAGAGACCAAGAATTGTCGAAAGCAGGTGAAATTGCTTGAGTTATCCTGGACACCGAGACTCTTTTCGCCAATACAATCTTATTGTCCATTGGGTCTTGTTCAGTCCTGGCAAATCAGATTTGCTTTAACCGATCACTGTGATCAGCCCGCGAGAGAAGAAGACAATCGTGAGTATTAGAGGCTACGAAACTGCTTCCATAGAACTTCGAGGAAGCGTGTAGGGCTGGGTCGTGACACTCAGACCGCACTGGGGACATATCTTGAAGAGGCTGTCCTGCCCCTGTGGCGGAACATGTCTGACCTGCCTCCTACAAGATCTAGTAAAAAGCTGCCAACTTTCTTTTCTTCTTGCGGACAGCGCGCTACAAAATCCTGGTCGTACGACACCGCGCCGCACAGCTTTTTAATCCAAACTTTTCCTTTGAACCCGCAACAGACCTTGTAAAAGTGTAACTAGGAAGGTTTGGAGATCTGTTAGAGCGCCTTTGACATACAATGCCATAATATGAAACGGTCCCAAAACAAGTCAAACCAGGGATCGGTAACTCGGCAAATAAATCAAGATGGCGTAGATCAACCGATTCAAACAGATAATGAATCAGTGAGTCAGTCAATAACAAGAAACTCTTTTAGGATTTTAAAGCACTCATCCTGAAAAGGATCGATTTTGTTTTATTACTACGCGTGTCAAGTTATAGCCATACACAATGAAAGAAAGAAAGAAAGAAAGAGAGAGAGAGAGAGAGAGAGAGAGAGAATATGACAATTGACAATTTGATTCATTAATGTCTTTCGCAACACAGCCCTCAATTTATCAATTGTAATAATTAGCTAATATTAATTTTTAAACTATAAATATGAATGTACAATCTATGCATGCAGCCTATGACTACAAATGATCCTAAAAATATAATAAAAGCGTGATTACATTATTGTCAATATGATTGTCCAAAACAAACACTCAATGTATTCTTCTGCAACACATACCTACATTTGTTCAAACGGAACAAAGTGACCAGGCAGGTACACAATTTAAATCAATATATGTTTTTATTCACATTTCGTTTGACCCTCCACCCCCCACCACCTCACTCCAAAGAAAAAAACAAAAAAAAAAACAATTAAAAAAGAAGTACTAATAGAGACTTTTCTTTACATCTATAATATGTGACGGTCTACTAATTAAGGCCTCTGCCATACATTTATTTAAATTCTTTAGTTTATTTTCATCCTTAAATGCAAGCAGTTTTGTTACATAATATAGCTTTGACCTATTACACTGTAATGTATTTCATATCGGTATGCAATTCCTTCGTATAGATTCATAATTATGCAGGGCAAACAAGGAAAAAGTGATAATCATCTTCTAATTCGTGACCACACAGAGGGCTTCCAGTATCGACAGACTGATCCCCCCGTCGTGAACCACAACTTGCAGCATCTGAGAGAGAGAGAAGAGAGAGAGAGAGAGAGAGAGAGAGAGAGAGGAGGAGAGAGAAGAGGGAGAGAGATAGAGAGGGAGAGGGAGAAGGAAGAGAGATGGGGGGGGGGCTAAGGACTAGAAGGAAGAAGTAGAGGAATGAGCATCATCCGGCACGGTAAACTAGAAATTCGGCCGAAGAAATAATCAATCAGTTTATAAAGTTTTTTGTTGTTGTTTTTTTTTTGAAGGTGTCTTCTGCATGTTTCGCTAATTTATATATGCCCCAGTAGTTCATTCACTTCTTCCCGTGTACATACATTGCACCGTATTTTACCCCTTTGTTCAATGAAAATTCCAATAAATAAATCCAAGGATAGTGGCAAAAACGAGTTCCTTGCGTCAATAAACACTGCCAAGGGAAGGCATCAACCGTACAAAAGGCACGTTCGCAAATTAGAGAAAATTAAAAAGATGCAAATGCGTTTGTTAGGTTAACAATAGATCTATTTTCGGTGCATCTGCAGAACAACGTGAGTTCAGCATCCACTGCAGTTAAAAGGTGTTTGATAAACTTTGAAATAATTTCATGTTCAATTACGATCGTTTTTGTCGAAACAGTATTACATTTCAAATTCAGACTATTATAAGATGCTTTGAAACGTGGAGTTCATTTCACCCAAGAGGAAAGGATTGTGTGTGCGTGTGTGTGCGTGTGCGAGCGTATGTGCGTACGTGTATGTGTGTGTATGTTTGCGTGCTTGCGTGTGAAGGAAATATTCTCTTCTACAAACTGTCGCATTTGATATTGGCTTCTAAATGCCGAGTTTTATGTCACGTCATTGGAAAATGACAGAGAATTAATTATTTAAAAAAAATCGATTATTGAAACGAATTCATTACGCGATCAATCGAAATCCTTGATAAAGCTCGATACCCATTGACGTGGATAAAAGATGGTTAAAGGAATGTGAAATGGATTCATTTTCAGAGAACTGCCAATATTGATGTTCAGCTTCAAGCAATGCAAAGTTTTTGTCTCTCTGAAACATAGACTGAGTTCAGTCCACTAAGAACAACAAGACGTGTGTGTATGTGTCTGTGTGTGTGTGTGTCTGTGTGTGCGTGTACGTGTGTGTTGTGTGTGTGTGTGTGTGTGTGCGTCTGTAGGGAATAATTAATCTCTTCTTAAATTTATATTGGCTTCGCAATGCCAAGTTTTAATCGCGTGATTGGAAAACTTCTGTTTTACTACTTGTAATTGAAATTAATTCACTAAGCCACAAATAACTAATCCTTATGCAAGGAAAACTCCTTTTGCAAGTTTGGAAACTTTGTTTTAATGGAGATTAAACATCTTCTTGGTATAGAAAGAAATTTAAGTTTATCACTATCACTACTCATAGACTATTATATTTCACTGTAAAAAAAAAAAGCAACAACTTCAAAATCAACTACAACAGCAGCAACAACATGTGTTTATGATAATAATAACGATGACTACGACGACAATAAAGATAACTTTACTGATGATGGAGGTTGAAGAAAAAGCAGATTGCTGATGCCACTACGTGTATTTAGTTATTCTTCTTATACCGGCTTCTTCTTCGCTCTGCATTTCATTTACATATTAATGCTTGTCGATTATTTCGTCAGAGCAATCAAAACAGACAGGGCAATTCTGCTCTCTATCTCATTAAAATTACTAAGAATATCTTCTGCACGCATGGACGTATTCAAATCATAATGTTTGATCTTCAAGATGTTCCAGACTTGCTTGAGACCCGAGTTCATTAAAAAGTTTTGGAACAGATTTTCTCTCTCTTTCTCTCCTCTCACTCTCGCTCGCACTATCAGCTGCTTAGAGACATTGGGGTAGAATGGAATGTTTTGTTGTTGATGGGGTGGAGTGGGGTGAAGTGAAGGTAGGTGGGTGAGGGTGGGGGATGGAGGGATAATATCACTATGGTGAAGACAATAGAATTGTGAAGAATCATCAAAAGCTATACTTATCTTCTCAATACCCTTATCTTCAAGATTGAAGATTACTTTATTCTCTCAAACAGAGAAATTAGGACATGCGTTGCCGACAGTACTACAACAAATTGCAATAAATGTGTAAGAAAATAAAATTACAAGCATTCACTCAATAAACGTATTTTGACATTTAAAATTCATAGACTATAACGAAGCAACAAGCAACCATAATGTAATACATCTTTACATTGTCTTCGTCTTCACAACCACTTCTAGTTCGCACCTACTGTTACACTCCGTTTGATGGTGGTGTTTTCAATCAGTAGTAGATTCAGCCCCAATGCGTGAATGCTCCTGATGAGTGTAAGCTCGGATTCGATTATCCACGTAACCCGTTCAATCAGCATACAAGTCACTGAGTCTTCGTATGAAATTTTCCACTTTTATTCAGCACACATCAACATCTGCATACAATTCTCAACTCAACAACTTTCACAACACAGTGTGTCCATTTTATACTTTTTCTCTCGATCAGAATGTTCCCGATGACGCTTTACCACCAATCGAACTAAAGATCGTCATCACTGACTTACGTCATACATCTTTCTAAACATTCCAGGAACGTTCTCAAACTTCGACATTTATCAGGAAGTTTCTATCGACAGTAAACACGCGAATCTAGAGAATTCTCTAATAATATCGATTAACAAAAATTACCAACGTTATACAAAGCTTCTTCTAACAACAACGCAAACTCAAATCAAAGGTAAATACACTTTATTATTGAATACTTTTCAAAAGAAACAATTAGATCTATCGTGCGCGTTTCAGACATACTACCATTCGCGTTTCAACGTAACACCTACTATCCATCTTTTGTCTGGCGAGGTAGGCGGATATCGCTCCTTCGACTCCTGCACGTGTCTATCCCCCTTTGCAGAGAGTTTTTTCCTACGCGTTTTCTAACTGTTGTATACAAACCATTAACTTTATACTTTGAAGGTGCATTCTGGAAATCCGTGTACAGTGCACGATTCCCGGAGATTTTGGGACAAAACGTTCTTTCGTTCGTCTAACTGTATTTTTGATTCTCGAAGCCGGCAGGAAGCAATAGACAAGGGTACTACCTCATTCGTTCGTCCCAGACATTAACGTTCTGGACGTTGATGTATTGGTGTGCCCTGCTTTAAAGCATTAAAACGAAACTTTTTTCCCCGGGGGGGGGGGGAAAGGGGGGTGGGTGGGAGGGGGGTGGTCAGAACATTGATAGTATGCAGCGATTACAAGTCTGTAACCTAATTTTTGTGATTTGTAAAAAGTAAATGTAAAGCAAACCGTTAGTACTAATTGAATAATATTTTGTGCTATAGCGCAGGTAGCATCTAAAAACACTGCTCAAGGTACCTGGTAAGAACATTGCTTGAATACACATCGTACATGAAGCCCGCCTTTCGCCTGTATTAAAGGGAATACAGAAATCTATGAAGATGTTCACCACAACACGAATGTGATGTGCTAGGCGATACGTCTGTTGAAGAGATTTTCTGAAACAATTAGGCTTAAAACAGTGTACATCCTTCTGATGCTACACCACTGTTCGTTCAATAAGTCGTTAAATCCCATAGACTAGAAACGTTCACGAGTTAAGCATACAGTCTCCAGTAACGAGGTGGTAAACCTTGTTGACGATCTGTAACTCCCTTCAGATCAGTGTTGGGCAAATATGCGCCCGTTTGTTTGGGGCTTTAGACGCGCGCCTCAAGATGGAGCATTGTGCAGCGGCTTGTCTGAGATCTGGTTCTTGGCCACCACCTTGAGCAACTCTTGAGCCTAAAAAATCATTTAAGATCTATTGATAAGAAAAATTCACTCTTGAATTTGGTCTGTTCACATGATTTATCAACGCACTCGTTCACATTCACGCTTAATTTATTTTGGACTTCTTTTTTTTTCAACAGAATTGTACATGATTGACACTTACGTTGGTCTGCTGACATTAGTTATCAGCAGATCCTTACATATTGCGAACGCATTAGGATCAGGGCTGGACTGACAATCGTAGGGTCGATAGACATGTATGGCATTTGATAAACAGGCCTGATGATTACCTTGATGCTCGATACAGAACCCATGAAATAAAACAGCGTATTAACAAAAGAAAAAGACCCTTTGATGAATGGCGTAAACTAGACACAGAGTAACCTCTCTGTAATTGAAATAGAACCCTGACTTCGAGTGCAATAGAATATCGGAAAAGATGGAATAGACCGTTTGATGAATGACACGGAACAAATATCCACATTTGATCTTGTAGTTTTGTGGTAAGCCACGGTGACAAATGAAACAGATCACATCAGTTTGGGAGGCTTGCTGCATGCAATACTAGCCACACACTTTATCCAGGCAGATTCCAGCTCCTATCTATCTATCTATCTATCTATCTATCTATCTATCTATCTATCTATCTATCTATCTATCTATCTATCTATCTATCTATCTATCTATCTATCTATCTATCTATCTATCTATCTATCTATCTATCTATCTATCTATCTATCTATCTATCTATCTATCTATCTATCTATCTATCTATCTATCTATCTATCTATCTATCTATCTATCTATCTATCTATCTATCTATCTATCTATCTATCTATCTATCTATCTATCTATCTATCTATCTATCTATCTATCTATCTATCTATCTATCTATCTATCTATCTATCTATCTATCTATCTATCTATCTATCTATCTATCTATCTATCTATCTATCTATCTATCTATCTATCTATCTATCTATCTGTCTGTCTATATCACAGTGGAGCTGGAATTTGCCTGGATATATATATATATATATATATATATATATATATATATATATATATATATATATATATTATATATATATATATTATATATATATATATATGTGTGTGTGTGTGTGTATCCGAGTGTGTGTATCCGAGTTTAATATACAGCATTTCGAGGGTATTCAATCTTCATACTGTGTGTAAGAAACTGTTAAAGGCCGGTGCAACATTCAGTTGGACAGATTTCGTGGAATTTCTCTCCTTGTGTAATGATTTTGGTCCTGATTTGGCTCGGAAGAGTCCGCTGGACCTAAAGCAATAACCTTGTATTGTATTGTATTGTGTAATGATTTGTCCACAACGTGAAACATAACGAGATGGTCTAGTAGGGCTGAGCTGTTTCTGACTCTCAGTATCATCGATTGATGTCCGTCGTACTCTTTCTTGCTTGTGATGAGGTTTTGATGATGGAGGTTTGAAGGTGGAATTTAGACTGAGGTAATGAGGAATATAAGACTACTACGAGATAGATGTAGCAGAATTACATACTAGATAGATTGCGAGTAACCTATGTAAGATTGTTTATGTCTGAGGCAAGGACTACCAAACCGCTGTTTTGGGTATGACATGGAACAAAGACAGCACCTCACATTAGCTTGAAATTGTGTTGCGAGCTTCATCAGGCCAAGGCAGAATGATGTTGACTTGTACCAAAGACTTGTAGAGAATGATACGACTATGACCTGGAGAGAGGTTTGAGTTTGTTTTTAGAGGGAGATCATCTTCGTCTTATTCCTCTCCCGCCTCCACTGTCGCTTCCTATTCCTTCTCCTCCCCCTCCTCAAAATAATTGACTCCACCATCCTTATCCTCCTCCTCCTCATCGTCCTTATTATTATTATTGTTATTATTATTATTATTATTATTATTATTATTATTATTATTATTATTATTATTATTATTATTATTATTATTATTATTATTATTATTATTTCATCATCATCATAATCATCATCATCATCATCATCATTACCTCCACCGCCGCCACCACCACTGCCGCCACAGCCATCATCATCATTATCATTATAATCATCATCATCATCATCATCATCATCCTCTGCAGCAACAATTCTGGTGACTGTAACGTGTAAAACTATGGGTCACAAACTGACTGCTATTGTTTTTTTGTATTTTTGTGGTTTTTTTCTCTTTTTTTACGGTTACTAAGTTAGTGCGTTCTTCATGATGATATTATTTACTTCCATTTTGCTGAAGATCACGAACGTGATACTGCTTGTTTTGTTGCTGCGGTAATTTAAAAAAAAACAACGGGATCTTGCCTGGATTACTGATACCTACAGTTTCCTTGTCACATATGTAGCAATGGGTAATCTTTCATTTTGACAACTCATAAAAGCAATTGTTCGAATACGGCAACGTCGCAATAGAGAGAGGATTTAAGCATTGATCAGAACATTGACATGTAGCTGTACAGTGTCTTGTTAGTGACGAAATACATTATATCCAGATGCAGAAACACTAGCTCGTCAGTCGGCATATTTTGTTATTGGCCTTTTTTAATCGGAAGGGTCATGGAGGTTCAAAAACTGTTTTTCGAGATTCTCAGATCCCGAACCTAGATTCCTGAACATTTTGGACAAAAAAAGGTTCGGAAACCTATGTTCTGGATCTGAGAACCTCGAAAAAAAGTTTTGGAACCTTCCAAAACCTTCCAATTAAAACAGGACGCGTAATTCTTGCCATTTTCTAGTTAATTAATTTATGCACACATGCACACACCTTCATCTCCCTTTCCTACACACACTATGACGCCAATTTCGGAATTCACAAGCCTGTTGTCACCTCGACCAGCTATTATTTGTCTGACCGTACGTATTAACCCTAAATGTAAAATACTGATTCTTTTTTTTAAACACACACACACACACTTACACACACACCCGTCCACACACACACACACACACTATTAGCACTGCGCACAGACCTCATATGTCTCCAAGCCTGTTGTTCAGCTTGACCCTAACGTTAAGTCATAATTATTTTCACTGTTTTTGTGAATACAGATTTCTTGACTTGATTTAATGTAACCATGGTCTTAAACTTTCTTCTTTACACATCAATCTGTAGGGTTGTTCGTTCTTGGAGACATCGGGTCTGAAAGCTGATGGCAGACCTAATCTGACATACAACAATACAATGACAATAACAAAGTATCTGCGATGACCTAACCAGTACACTACGACCACTTTACTGCAGATATCCCCGGCCGCCCACAGACCAGCTGTAATATAGTGTAATAACTATGAGGAAAAAACCTTACAAGGCATCTGATGAGTTAAAGTGAGTGTGAAGTCTAGATTTTAAAGAAAAAAGCTGTTATAGTGTCTAATTCACGCTAAGACACCACTATATATAACTTACATAACCTAATACATGTTTTGTATGTGTCTTATATTTCCGACATTGGAAACTACAAGTCGTGCGCGAGTGTTCTACAGGTAAGCAGTACTGGCGGAGCTTTTTTAGAATATCTCTACAGGCGCACACACATAAAGTCAGCGGATTGCGACGGCACACTGACAACTTAGGCTTAGCGCATTGTTTAGGGGAGGGATAGGGTGTGGGTATGTGTGTTCTGTGCCTGTGGCGCGCAGTGACGTTAGATGGGATATAATTACTGGTAAAGCTCCGTGACGTTGTCCGGAATCCCAAAGGACTTTTTAAGTTGTTTATGCGCTTATCAGGGAGCTTGCATTTCAGTTATGTGTGTAGTAATACACTAATATATGAACTTACTATGAACAGTAGTGTAAACAGTTTTCAAAAAAAACAAAAAAAAAAAACCTCAGGCTCACTTTCAACAGTGCAATTGGGAGTGCTTTACTGCAAATTTACCCACCCAGCCGTAATATAAGAACGAAAGCAATGGCATCTGCGATGAGCTCACCAGTTCAGTACAGACTTTTTACTGCAAATAGTGTATACTGCTGGGCGCCGAGGTAATCGACTGCCAGTAGTCGAGACGTCGCAGCAGAAGACACTCGCAGTAATTGTGTTCAATTTGTATCAGGAAACTCATCTGTTGTGTGTCACCATTGCTGGTAGCTGTTACTATACTCAGTCAATGGCATTGCTGGTAGCTGTTACTATACTCAGTCAATTGGCAAAGGCAATGGCATAGCTACAGTGAAGCCTAGACCATCGTATTACTACAGTCGAACAAGATGGCAAGCTATGGCAAATGTATTTTCAGCACTCACACACATAGCCGGGAAAAAAGGATGCATTTTAAAATGTGATCATTTTATTGGCGCTATGGCTTTATCCTAAAGAAGCAAAATGAATATATGGAATAATGGAACTATCTACTAGCAAAAAACATTATCAAAATCAGTTCAACCATTTGGTGAAGCAGCGCAAATCGTGTTTTTAGAAAATTACCAGCAACCGGACTGCCTCTGAATGATTGGCTACGAGTTTAAGCTCTGTCTGCCTCTGTTTGCCTCTGTCTGTCTGTCTCTTTCTCTTTCTCTTGCCCGCGCACACACACACGTTTAGGCATACGCTCAGCCACACACACACACACAAGTTTAGGCACATGCCCAGCCACACACACACACTAACACACGTTTAGGCACACGCCCAGCCACACACACACACGTTTAGGCACACGCCCACACACACACACACACACACACACGTTAAGGCACACGCCCACACACACACACACACACGTTTAGGCACACGCCCACATGCACACACACACACACGTTAAGGCACACGCCCAGCCACACATACACACAAACACAATCCTCACCCACGTAGAGTCACTCAACCCGTACTCCACACAGGCAAAGCCCATACTCTATGAAAATCATATTCAATTCAATTCAATTCAATTCAAGATTTATTCGCTAAGTGACATAAACACAGTTATAGTATACCTGACACAAAGAATGCTTTGGATCAGTGGCACGCATGCACAAGATACATAAAAAACAAGGTGCGACCTATGTAACCACCATTATAGACTAGACTGCAGACCCACGCCTGACTATAACACTCATGTAGTACATAGAAATACAGTCATTAACAGACACAACCGAATTACAGATAACAAAACAGGCGCATGATTTTAACGTACATCATCAGACACAGCAAATATACATATGACCAAAATAGATTCGCACGCATAAGCAGCCTCCCGCAATTCATGACTAGTATGACTGTACAAGTGCACACAATAAGGAGCAGCCTAAATAATTCTTATATTTGGTTTAAGTGTCTGACAGACCACGGGAAGAAGCCATTCAGTGAGCGTGTGGTTTTGCTGGGGAGGGAACGGAGTCTACGGCCTGAGGGAGCATCTGAAAGAGCACGTGGGCGGGGTGGGACTCATCATGGATAATACGTTTGGCTCTGCGTGTGACACGTTGCGCGTGTAAAACCTCGATGGACGGGAGGACCCCACCAACGCATCTTGAAGCGGTGCACAACACAGTCTAAACGCTCTTTATCTTGGATGTTTGCGTTGGAATACCAAACAATGAAAGAAAAGGTCAAAATTTGACGTAAGCAACCCATGTCTTCTGATAAGGGATGCTGACAAATTGTTTCGCTGCACCGAAGGATGGACACCACGGTATATCACACCTGTAGTTAACGTCCTTCCTCTCCTCTCCCTCCCTCTCTGCCCCCCCTCTCTCTCCTCCTCTCTAACTCTTTCCATCCACTATCTCTCTCACTTTTGCTCTCTATCTTCCTCTCTCTCTCACTCTTCGTCTCCTCCATTCCCCCAATTCAATCAATTGAATTCAATTCCATCTCCCTAAAATAGCTAAATGAACAATCTGTTAGACCAACGTCTCCTTGCATGATAATTAGTTATTATTCTCTTTCTCTTCCAGCCGTTTCTTTAGCACATGAAAGAAGCACTGACTGGCGATGTTTTTTCGATGTTGTTTTCATTTTGGAATTTGTTTGCATGGAACTGATTGCCCAATCTCTGACATTAAAAAAAGTTTATCAAATTGGACAATTAATTGTTCGTTTTCTTAATTTTAAGGGCTTAAGCTGTAGATGTGTGTTCGATTCTGATCTCACCTTCGGAAACTTTTAAACGGAACTTACACGTGCTCTCTCTCTCTCTCTCTCTCTCTCTCTCTCTCTCTCTCTCTCTCTCTCTCTCACAAATTAAACAATGTTGACTCTTTTCTTCATTTCAGAGGGCATTGACTTTAATTGTGCTTCGTTGTGGTTCTCATCTTTAAATGCTCG
Source organism: Oncomelania hupensis (assembly GCA_036898135.1). Taxonomy (NCBI): domain Eukaryota; kingdom Metazoa; phylum Mollusca; class Gastropoda; order Littorinimorpha; family Pomatiopsidae; genus Oncomelania; species Oncomelania hupensis. The sequence goes on along the minus strand of CM072511.1, from coordinate 47,014,160 downwards.
TAGGGTTTAAATATAACTAATACTACTAACTCAATCTTTCTGAGGAATTTTTTTTCCAAATTGGACACAACAAAATTGCCTTGTTTACATTTCAAGAGGGCATCGACTTTAGTTGTATTTTTGTGCGCGGATCTAAACTTGAAATAGGTTTTAAATATCACTGATTTGCTAACTCAATTTTTAGTGCCATTGTATGTGTGTTTATTTGTTTGTGTGTGTGTGTGTGTGTGTGTGTGTTTGTGTTTGTGTGAAGGTTCATTTTAGATAGGCACACGACAGCGGAGCATATTGGCGACTACTGGTCACATTATTCTGACACCAACGAGCCAGTTGATGGTACGGGGGAAAATAATATGGTCACACGTTGACCAATCCTGGATTTGAGCCAGGTACCTTTGGGTTACTAGTAAACCGCTCTACCAACTGAGTTAACCCGCCCCTCATATCCATTTATGTGTTGGCAAACTGGACAACAATGTATTCCCTGTTTACATGCAAATCTCACTTTAGAATAAAAACAGAGAAACACAAAAAAAAACAAAAAAAACAATACCATCACCACTTCCACACCACCACCACCATCAACAACAACAACAACATGAACAACAGCAACAACAAGAAAACGATTTTGTGTCGGTTGTAATTTCTGAGATGTTATCGGCTTCTCGGTACTCAAGAAACCACCTTGGATTTTTCTAGAGCGGTATAGAGGGAGAGGGTTGGTAGAGATTTGCGTAGTTTATAAAAAACTTCAGTAGTCACTATTCGCACTGCACTGGCTTTTAGAGCACATTATTTTATATTTTGTTAAGTATTTTTTATTCCCTCTCCCGTTTGTAAGCTAGGCGCATGTGTGCTCATTATTCCGAGTGTATAGTTGGCTAGATTATCCGTCCCGAGCAATGTTTAGGCATTGTAGTATTATTACGAGTACTATATTAATAGATAGTTGCCTTCGACAAGCCCAAGTGCATTTCTATCCCTCGTTTAAAGGTTCCCAAATCGACGGCTTTGTTTACTTTTGAGTTTATCCTAAACTGTGCATTGTTATTACATGAAACAGTGATAAATTGGACTTGTGTTGCTAAAAACCAATCGCTAACATGATGGGTTTCGATTTCTATTTTGACAAGGAGTGACTTTTTCCTTTTTAACGGCACACCAATGCACTCTACGATCTACTAAATGATATTTGTAACGCCAGAAATGTAGCTAGCAGTTCGAAAGAGTTGAGTTTTTTGGTTGTTGCAAGACTGTTTTGTTTCAGCGGGGCAACATTCACTGTGAATGTTAAACGGATCTGTCGAGGGGAGGTGGTCAAAGTGGGTCTCTTTTAAATTATACGCGGACGTGAAATAATGGAATGTTAGTAGTCAGAACGTACAGCTTGCAGGTTCACCGTCCGAGATAGGTTTGTTGGCGTGTTTGAAAGTTGTCGTAGAAGGCATCATAGACATCGTATCGTAGAGACATCACGGGGAAGAAGAACAAAAAGACTGCATTGAAGAGGGGCTATAATTGACAGATTACGGTGCTGTAATATACAGTTATAGTTGTGTGCATTTACACGAGAAGTCGCTGAAAAATTACTGCGTTTCGACGAATCCGATTAACACGATAAACACTATCGTTGGCAGACATTTACTAATGTATTTAACTGTTTTCTTTAATGTAACTCGTTTTATCTTCTAGTCTTCATAATAATTTTTTTCCAGGTCAAACGGGAGAAGATATAGAAGAATTATCTAAATGTTTATATGCGTTAAACTTTCGATATTTGACACGCTGACGGTTTTTTTTGTGTGCACATCTGTAATGAACCGCTATCGTTGTTGTTGCTGTTTTTGTGGAGTCATTGGTGATGCTGCTGTTGAGGATGGCTGTGGTTGTAATACTATTGTTGGTGGTAGTTTAACATCTCTTAAGGTAGTTCTCACAGGGCTGTCTATGGTCATTGTTATGTTGTAATTGTATTGTATTGTATTGTGTTATGCTCTGTTATATTGTATTGCGTTGTATTGTACAAAGCATTGAGATGAGGTGCTACAGAAGACTTCTGGGCATTTCCTATACCTAGCACATCACCAACGACGAAGTCCGACAGACCATCACACAAGCCATTGGACAACACGATGACCTGCTCACAGTGGTGAAAAAACGGAAACTCCGATGGTATGGCCACGTCACCAGATCATCAGGTCTTGCAAAGACCATCCTGCAAGGCACAGTGCAAGGAGGTAGAAGAAGACGGAGGCCGAAAAAGGGGTGGGAGGACAACATTCGAGAATGGACTGGTTTGACACTGAGCGAAACCATCAGAGTTGCTGAGGACAAGGAAAGATGGAGTACGCTGGTTAAACGATCATCTGTGGTGCTACGACCTCAGAGTTACGGGATAGGATAGGATAGGATAGTTGTATTGTATTGCATTGTGTTGTATTGTGTTGAATTGTATCGTGTAGCATTGCATTGTGTTGTATTGTATTGCATTGCATTGTATTGTATTTGGTACAAATCGGTCATCCCGAAGAAAAGGACCTCACATTGACCAACGGCGACAGTCTTTTCATCATTTAGTCTGCTCGGATGGACAGAAAAACCGAGTTAGTCGATGGATAGGTCAGGAAGGAAGATTAAGAAGCCGAGGAGGAGATCCGGGAAACCCTACCAAGCAGGACACTGACTGGACATTATTAGCAGAAGACGTGTGTAGGTGGGCATTAGGTGGACAGGAAGACAAGGAAGCAACTTTTCAGACCTTCTCTGATGCTGCCGGACACAGAGAGTATTTGAGACTATAAGATTAACTCTTTCCTCTTTACACAGTACAGCTAAGTACAGACGGATGGACAGATAGTCAATGCAGGCATGCAGATCGACTCACGCACACACACAAATGCTGTCTAAATTCCCTCCCTCCTCCTACTTCCCCCTCTTCGCCTCCCTCTGCGTCCTTCGTCCCCCACTTCATTCCTCTCCGTTCGAACAAACACACTTAGGAAGGTGTTCTAATCCTGGCTATGATACTCAGTATGACAAAGTAGCGGTGAGAAGTCCGGCAGTGGTCATCTTTGATCTTCCTTTGGCGGCTTTCTTGCTTCCTGTCGTCAGCACTGCTGCCCTGTAGAGTGGTATATAAATTATGAATCACGGCGACTTCCCACAAGTCCCCTATACGCTCATTGTGTCCGGGGACATAAATTTAATTAAAATGAAGAAGAAAGAAGACTTCCCACGTATAGGGCCGGGTAGCTCAGTTGGTAAGAGCGTCTTGCTAGTAACCGAAAGGTCGCTGGTTCGAATCCCGGATTGGTCAACGTGTGATCATATTATTTTCCCCTTTACCAACAACTGGCCCGCTGGTGTCAGTATAAATCGGTCCAGTAGTCACCTATATGCGAAAGTGTCGTGTGACTATAATCTACAAACAACGACTTCCTACAGAATAAGGAAACCATCTTCCACTTTGTTAGGACAATACAATACAATACAATGCAATACAATACCACATTTTTTTGTCTAAAACCGAGCAATTATAATGGCGGCCACACATAAGAATTCACAAATGTAACATGTACACCAACAAAAATGCATTTCACAACATACAAATAAAAAATATTTCTTACCGATTTTGCACACTTTTAATGAGAAATCGTGGTAACGAACAGCCTTTTATTCATAAAAAGGAACTATGTCGTTATGGCAGAAAATAAACTCTTAATATCTCAATGTTCCCCAAAAGATTTTTATATTCTATTACTATTTTTAAAGTTCCGACCTAAAGCTGAAGCAAGGAACCCAAATCGAATCTTTTGTTTGTTTCTCTTTACATGGCTCTTGGGTTTCAGCAAAGTTTTAATGAAAGTTAAATTTGGAAATGTAACACACACAAGACCTCTTTAGTTGCTTTAGTTCGAAAGGGGCATTTCTCAGTGAACATGTCATTAACTTTTTTGGGGTTTTAACGTGTCTCCCTCATGATCGTATAACATCTTAAATAAAGCGATTTCAAACACATGAAGACCACACTTTACATGTGTTTAGACGACTGTATAAAGTCTGATTAAGTTGGTGAAGTCAAGATGTGTAGCTCTTTTTGCAGTAAGCTTATGTTTTATTTGCTTTTATTTGCTTCACTGATTGGAAATAACCTTCATTACCTCTCCATTCAGACAGCATATAACGGACTCTCAACACATCATCTTGAGTCCTGGACGTCACATTAAAGAATGTATATTGTTCTTAAGTAGCATTATGACTATTTTTTACCCTTTCTCCGTAAGTCCAATGTAAAGAAGTTTTGCAAATGAGGGACTGAAAGTGTGTGTGTGTGTGTGCATGCGTGCGAGCGTGCTTGTTTGCGTGCGAACGAATGTGCCTGTGTGAGTGTGTGTGTGTGTGTGTGTTAGTGTGTAAGCGTTGTGGCCAAGTATGCTAAGGCGGGACTAACTTGCCTTGTCCACAGGCCAGAAACCAATGGCGCCTGACAGGTGTGGATTCGGTCCAGCATCTGGGCGTTATGTTTCTCCGAGTATTATTTACTTTCGACTCGGGCAACGTCTCGGGGGTTTTCTCCGGGTACTCCGGTTTGCTCCCCCAGCAAAATTTCAGCTGTTTAGTTACAAGAAATAGACAGCGTGTCCGAATAGGAGCAATCTGGAACAAGTTGTGGGGTGAACAAAATTTAGGACTAATGAAGAACAAGACGAGGGAATGGTAGAGAAAATAGTAGAGAGAAAATTTCGGCTGCAATGGGGATGGTGAGGTCGCCGTGGAATTAGTTGTCCATAGATCAATGGCTGTTTCTTTAAAGTTCCTTGTCA
>CM072511.1:47004337-47006837 GCA_036898135.1 Oncomelania hupensis | reverse complement strand
CATCTTCAAATCTAAGCGATTTGGGCATTGTAAAAGAACGAGGTAAAGAAAAGCAGTCGCTCGCTCCCTTGAAGATTGCAAACCGATTATAAAGACATTTTGGTTGGACAACAACAGACGAACATCGCCTCTTCTCGCTTTTGGGATTGATTTCTTCGGGATAATACGACACTGACAACAGCAGACGACGCCAACGCCGATAATGAGAATCATCAGCATATCGTATGCGTTGCAGTTGCAACAGCATCAACTTCATTCAACACTGATTTGTTTGCCCGGTTCACCCAGGTATAATGATATCAGTACCCGGCCAGCCCGGAAAAGCGCGTAATATCCACGAATGGGTTCTTATTGTTTTATTTGAGATCATATGTGGGCGACTACTATACTATACTAAGTCGCATTGTGATAATTATTGTTGGGGTGGGGGCAGATATTTCTTAGTAGCAAACTGTATGCATTCTGGTCACTTTAACAAACTATTGCGTGTATGCTGCATCTCCGTAGCCGATACCGGGGACCAAGTTTATTTTAGAGCGGGTGTTTTTCTTCTTCTTCTATAAATTTGGGTTTCCTCTGTCCGCACTCACGCTCAATAAAAACAACAATAAAGGATCACAGCATATATGATTATGATGATGATGTCCACTTGTAAAGCGCAGCTTATTCATGCTATCAGCATGCTTACGGCGCACAGGGGAAGGGAAAAAAAGGATTTAGGTTTTGGCGTGGTATATGGTATTAGTTAGTGAATAACATATTAAGGAATGACGTGACGTATTTAGCTGACCGTCGGTGACGAATTACGTGCAATTATCATTTTAACTGAGAATGAAAACGTGAGTCCGATTTTATTATTGTATATTACTTTTTTACGAAAGTAGCAAATCGCTTTTTGATCTGTGTGGAAACGAGCATTTGATTACATGCTACATCTTGAGTAATTGATGTAAAACCAATACTGGAGAATATGGAACACACGTTGCACATTGAGGCCTATCCTCCTATCGTATCCCGTAACTCTGAGGTCGTTGGGGAACCATAGACGATTGTTTAACAAGCATACTCCATCTTTCTCTGTCCTCGGCAACCCTGATGGCTTCGCGCCAAGTCAAGCCAAGTCCATTCTCGAATGTTGTCCTTCACCTCTTTTCGGTCTCTCTCTTCTTCTACCTCCTTGCACTGTGCCTTGCAGGATAGTCTTTCCAAGACCTGATGATCTGGTGGCTTGGCCATACCATCGAAGTTTCCGTTTCTCACCACTGTGAGCAGGTCATCGTGTTGTCCAATGGCGTGTGTGACGGTCTGTCGGACTTCGTCGTTGGTGATGTGCTGGGTATAGGAAATGCCCAGAAGTCCTCTGTAGAACCTCATCTCCATGCTTTGTATTCTTCGTTGTAGATCTGTTGTGAGGGTCCATTTTTCGCAAGCGTATAGGAAGATAAAGATTACAAGGGAACGCAGCAGCCTTACCTTGAAATGTAGACTGATGGTCTTGTCTTTCCAAATTGGCTTCAACCTTGCCAGAGCAGCAGTTGTTTGTGCGATTCTGGAGAAAACGTCCTGTCGGAAACCATTGTCTATTACAATGGCTTCTAAATATTTGAAGCTGTGCACTGTGTTGAGGGATTGGCCTTGAACTTTGATGTCCGTGTTGATGCCATTGGTGTTGTTGGTTCAGCATTCTGGTCTTTTCTGCACTTATTTCCATTCCATAGGCTCTGGAGGTGGTGTCAAGCTTCTATACCAGCTGTTTAAGTTTTTGTTCCTCTCCAGCCAATCCATCAATGTCATCCGCAAAACGGAGGTTTAGAGATTGCTCTACCCCCTATGCTGACTGTGCCTTCGTGATCTGCAGGGGCATCTGACATGATGCGCTCTAGGAAGATGTTGAAGAGAGTTGGAGAGAGTAGACATCCTTGACGAACACCGATTGTTGTCCTGAATCAGTTTCCGATGGCGCTGTTATGGAGGACTGCACTGGTAGCCTTGTCATACAGGCTTTTGATGACTTTTCAATAATTTTAGGGCTAATGTTGTACACTCTCATGGTTGCCCGCATAGCTGCATGCCAGACTCGATCAAACGCCTTCTTAAAGTCTACGAACACATGATATAGATGTTGGTGGTGCTATAGGTATTTCTCGCAGATTAGTCTGAGGTTGAAAATCTGTTCAGTGGTACTTCGCCCTGTCCTGAATCCTGCTTGTTCTTCAGCTAAGATTTGTTCAGCTTGGAGTTTCAACCTGTTGAGTATTATTTTCAGGAGGACCTTGCTAGGATGGCTAATGAGGCTGAGGGTGCGGTAATTTTCACAATCCTGAAGGTTACCTTTTTTTTGGAAGAGTGATGACAAGCGACTGGGTCCATGGTGTAGGCCACTCCCCATTTTGCCAGATCTTGTTACAGATAATGGTGAGGGCGTCGCTTCTTATTCCTGCTTGAAGCAGTTCCGCGAGTATGTTGTCCACTCCCGCTGATTTCCCTTTCTTCAGCGACT